>JAESVK010052838.1:0-10639 GCA_017140935.1 Hamamelis virginiana | reverse complement strand
GTAATATGAATAACAATAATAAAAATGACTCGCCATGGACTAGGCAAATTGCTGAACCATGTAAATCCTGGTGTTTGTTTATTTTTCTGCTATGTGTTTTCTTTAAGAGGATGACACGTCATCAGCATGAGACTCTATCCAACTCAGTAAACTAAATGGATGTTTTTGGAATTTGGGTACATTACGGGACTGTACTCAGGATACAAACTAGTACTCAGCGCTATCTTTAATTGTTGAGATGTTGAAAAAAAAAAAAAATATATTTAAAGACTTCCGCACGCGTATTTTGAAAAACTGTGTTAATTTTAAAAAGAAATTACTCAAAAGATAAGCGCTTGGTGTTTTATGTCACTGTGGCATTTCCGCATAGGGGTAACCCTGTGTGGGGTGTTACATATATCGATTGGACCGAGCGAGTAAGGGACACTCAGCCTACCCTTTGCATTAGTCCATATAGACTGTTTCTGTAGGACACATACCCTACGTCACTTTTTGGCACATTATTGTAATGTCATGCTGCCGGATTTTTCCCCGATTTTGTCTGAGCCTTGATTGTAAAGTGTGTAGAACCATAGGACCTGGATCTGTAGGACTCGACCTTTATGAAATGCCCTAAACTCTTAAGGGACATGTCCTCAAAGAGTTAAGGTACTTTATGAAGACCTAGTACCCTACATATTTTTGGACTTAGGCCCGTGGTAGTGTCATGCTGCCCAAATAGTTGTATCCGTCAGTGAGACTTATGAAGAGACGTGAGATGTGAGACGTGGGCTTTAGGCCCATGTCCTTTGGATAGAAGGTCTAGATTCGCTGTAAGTTTGAGATGTGGGCTTTAGGCCCATGTCAATTGGATAGAAGATATAAGCTTGTGGTAAGATTGAGATATGAGCTGTGAGAATGAGATTCTTGCCGGGGCTTTAGGCCCATCTTCATAGGATAGAATGTGAGAGTGTTTGAAGTGAGATTTATGTGGGCTTTAGGTCCATGATCTAGAGTAGGATCCTTAGGTCTAAACCTTCGATGAATACTCTTAACCCATAAGGAAAGTGTCCTAAAGGTTTAGGTAGTTGCCAAAGGTATAGTCCTTATCCCTTCTTTGTTCCTGGGCCCGGGCCCATTGTGGTGTTTTGCTACCGAGTTGTCATGCCTGTTTGTGGGCTTTATACTTAGAGAGTGAGCTTTGTGCGGGCCTAGGGCCCATGGTCTCAAAGTTTAGTGGTCCTTGACCATTATTCATCTTTGTTTGGGGTACCCGTCAGAAGTATAGTCCCTATACCCTTCAGCTCTTCAATTACCTCGATGGTAGGGTTATGCTGCTGAATTTTCCTCAATTGCCCTTACATGTTTGAGCAAGATAAGTGTAGAACCCATAGATTGTAGGGCAATTAGGTCTATTCCTCTTTTGTTACCTTTGGGAAAGTCTCCTACGAGATTAGAGTGCCAATCAGGGGCTTGCCCCATTGTCTGTGGGCCTTGGCCCATTGTAGTCCTATGCCACCAAGTGATCCCCATATGTATGTGAACTTTGTAGAGAGAGAAAGTGAGAATTGTGCGGGCTTTAAGCCCATATTCTATAAGTCTGTTTATTCTGAGTGTCTTTACTATAGGCTTCTTTCCCTAAGATTCCCTAGTCCACCTCACGTGCTTTTGGTGTAAACCTTCATCCTTTTCAAAGGAATGTCCTAGAAAGTAGGGGCTTTGTGAGTTTTGTAAAATATCATTCTTTTTCAAAAAGCAATCATGAGGCTTTAAATTGATTTCAAAATTTTCTTTTCTTTTTAGAGCATTCTGGCTTGGATTGTTGACTCTAGTGGGCCTGGGTTAAGTGTTGATTCATCTGTTGATTCCGATATGGCTAACAATGACGAGGTTTCCCCTACTACTGCTGCCATAATCATGTCCTCCAAGGAAAGAATGGAAGCCCTAGCTCAAATGGCCGAAGATTTCCTAGCCCTAAAAGCAACTCAAGATCTATCTGAAAAGAATGGGGCTGAAATAGGAGAATCATCCCTTAAGCCTAAGCCTATCTTTGAATCCGTTAAGCCCATGGACCTGGATGAGAACCCTCAACCCAAAAATCCTTCATACCTCGCTAAAGAGCCCATTCTCCTGAATAGTAGGATTGAAGCCTTGGAAAAAGCCCTTAAAGGATTCCGAAGGTCTGATGACTTGATGGACATGACCTCACTCTCCTTGTTCCCGAAAGCCCGCTTACCCAGCCACTTCAGGATGCCGGAATTGGAAAAGTTTGATGGGATGGGTTGTCCTAAGATCTATTTGAAGATGTATGTGAGAGCCATGCATCCCCGTGGGGCCTATGATGAGCTACTAGCCCAAATGTTTCATGAGTCGCTTGCTGGATCTGCTTTGAAATGGTTCTTACATTTGGATGAGTCTAAGATAAAGACGTGGGAGGATGTTTGCATTGAGTTTATTAGTCACTACCAGTACAATACAGAAATTGATGTTACTCGTCGTGATTTGGAAACAACCAAGCAAGAACCCTATGAGACCTTCTCAACTTTTATTATAAGGTGGAGGGCTAAGGCCTCTCAGATAATCAATCGACCAACAGATGAAGAACAAATCCAAATGGTACTCAAGAGTCTGTTACCCGACTATCGCAAGTATCTCTTTACACAGTATTTTTCCAATTTCAAAGCTCTTACCGGGACTGGAATCCAAGTCGAAGACGCTCTTGCTAAAGGAGCCATCGAAGTTGAACCATCTCTCAAAAGACAACGAACCATTTTCGAGGAAGAATCAAGTGATGAAGTCAATACCATTATCCCACTTACATTGCCTTCACATCAATCTCGCCAATTTGCCGAACTTTGCAAGCCCTTAGATCAAGTCCTCGAGATATTGCAAGATCAAAACTTTTTGCAACCCCTCGAGCCAAGGCCTCTCCCTAAGTCCATACCCAAATCCTTCAATGGAGATGAATACTGCAATTTTCATCAATACCCGGGCTATTCAACCAACCAGTGCTACCGCCTTCGCCATGAAATCCAAGATCTGATTGACCGCAAAGTTGTCTCACCATCCAATTTCTCCAAATAATTAGCTTGAGCCCACCACCACACCCCTTTCCAATGGATCCCTTGACGGAGAACCTTAGTGAAAGCCCATGAAAGATGAAGAGTTGTTTCTGCCGAGTAGTAGCTTATAAGATTTTGTTTGTGCTTTCTTTGAGTAGTGTAGGATTTCAGTTTTCATTTTCAATAATAAGTGTTCCCTAGCCCGCTTGTGGGACTAGGGTAATCCGTTGTTTAGGATTTCCTTGTTTTGTCATTTCCCTTCGAGTTCAAAAAAAAAAAAAAAGATTCTCTTCTACATCTTCTTTGCATTGTCTTCCTCTGTGGATGTTTATGGCATGGATGTAAGTCTTAAGAAAAATGTCTCACTGGAGCTCGTTGAGCAAAGGAATATGGGACAATCAACCTACATGAATTAATTGGAATCAATTGACTTAGGGACAAATGACTTGTCTAAGATAATTAAGATTCGGCCAATAATTTTCTAACAAAAAAAAAAATGAAATCAATCAGGCATCATGTTTAAAGCAAACTTGAGAAACTTTTAAGTTTAAGGACAATATATCCTGTGATGGCCTCATCGTGGTGTGACTACCTTTCATTCATTCCAAAGATAAACCAAGAAGAAGTCAAGAAAGATGAAGCTGAAGAGATGAAATAGGATGGATTAGTAATTGGGGCTGATTCTTCCCAAATTAAATCAACCCATAGTATACTCATAATCGGGAGATTCAATGGTGGGGCTCCTCCCAAAGAATGGGGCTTCCAAAAAAAAAAAAAAAAAAAAAAAAATTTAAAAAAAAAAAAGAAAGTAAAAATGATTGGCATTCGAAGTCATTCAAGAAAAAGAAAATATGGTACACCGGGGCTCAGAAAAAGAAGAGGAGTTAGTACCAAGAAGAGAGTTCGAACTAAGATGTGAAGTCTCTACACCATTAATCGAGCGCTATCAAGCGGGACTATTTGTCTTTAGATTTAAAAGAGGATTAAGTTTGCTCATCTCATCCATTTAGAAAAAGAAAAAAGAAAAATGAAAAAATGAAAAGCCCACTAGGTAGAAAACTCGAAAGGGCTGCCTAGGCAAAAGTTAGGACATTCAAAAAAAAATATCAAGCCTGCTAGGTAGAAAACCCGAAAGGGCTGCGTAGGCAAAAGTTAGGGCATTCAAAAAAAAATTAAGCTCACTAAGTAGAAAACCTGAAAAGGCTGCTTAGGCAAAAGTTAGAGCAAACAAAAGAGAAAGGAATTGTCATGAACTACGAGGACCTGATTTTCCACAAACATCAAACAACTTGTCACAATTTCGTCGAAATAGATATTAAAAGTGGAGATACGTAGGTAGCCCATAAAGTTACATTGGGTGCGGTCCAATTCTTGTGAAAACACTAAGTGTTGAGTTCAAAATTAATTTATCATGGGCAATTAGTTTGAAACTAAATAAATTAAAGACATTTAATTCATAAGGGTAAATAATATCTTGAAATTTATGGACATGCCATTAACATCCTGCTGCTTCTTTGTTTCTCGCCATTTTGGGAAGTTTGTCACTTCCTAAAAACTTATTGTATAGCTTTCTTCTAGGTATTACTTTTTGAAAAGTTCTACCTTCGTGAGGATTTTTATGTCCTTAATGTTTTGTTCTTTCTTTAAATCTCGAAATCTAGTGATATTTGGTGGAATTGGTAAAATCATTTGACATGAGCCTAGCTAAGAATCTCTAACAAGGCCCATTGCCTGAGCCTTTCTCGAATCCTTTTTGAACCCTCTAACCATGTGGTTGAACCCGTTTGGAATACCCCTTACCCATTGTTGAATATTCATTGGTTTTGACAATCCCATCCATTTGATCAAGATACAAAAGCCGGTTTGCTTGACCATCCAGAATGAAAGACTTCATGGAGAAAATGAAGAGATTTAGTGAACCATAAAAACTCTTGAGAAGACGTGCATGGTGTATTTCGGGTTGATTTCGAGATGAAAGTGTGAGTGATATTTGAGAAAGGGATGCACATCATTACGTTTGAAGAAGATACATGAGGTTATGAACCCCAAAGGATGTAGCCATCAGAATCTGAGTTGATATTGACTTTACATCCTATTTTGCGATCAAAGGATTCAAGCCGGAGTGCTTAAACATAATCTTCATACATCAATTTTTATAAACTTTTCAATAAAAAAATGCTTTTGAAAGCCCTCTTGGTTTTTTTTGAAAATGAGTGATATATGTGAACTACTTGTGTCAGTCCATCTCTCTTCAAAGGTACTTTTACAGTATCTGCATTAGAAAGTTCTTAAGTTGGGCTTCCTTATCATAAGTTCCCTAGTGCTGAGGTTAGGTTTCCTTGTCATAAGTACCCTAGTGTCGAGGTCGGGCTTCCTTGTCATGGGTGTCCTTGTGTTGAGGTTAGGCTACAATATGAGTGTTGGTTGATTAGAAAAAGAATTAATTTTGATAAGTTAGAATAACTTTCAAAGGATGGAATTATTGACATATGAAATTAATGCATAGAATGATGGGTTTGAAACCTACACTAAGTGTGACACTTGTGTTGAAAAATGAAAGTGTAGCATAGAGTGATGTTGAAAACTATCATTATATGTATTAGTTTATGTTATATAATTTAATGCCTTGAAAATTTATAATAACTTAGCATTATTAATGATTTTGAATCCCTTTGTCATAAAGAATGTAGCTGGAAAGAAAATCCCAAGGAAATGAGTTTTGAAAATGCTTTATCAAAAACCTTGAAGGTATGCTTAGTTGAAATTGATTTTTGAAATAAAACTTTCTTAGTAACATGGAAATGTCACTAGAAAGAATAGTGTTTTTTGAAAAAACATAAGCATTACTTTTTTGAGATTTTTATCAAACATGTGATATGCACACATTTAAAATAAGTTTCGAAAACTTGTCATGATATGATGAAATCATTTTAGAAAATTGTCAAAGTCAATGGAATCATGACATGGAAATTTGCTTTGGAAAAGTGGAATTTTTCCTTTCATAGAATTTGGTCGAATACTTGGTGTGCATACATTTGAAATGTGTTTTGAAAACTTGTCATGACATGTGAAACATATTTGAATCATGA
Organism: Hamamelis virginiana; assembly: GCA_017140935.1. Lineage (NCBI taxonomy): Eukaryota > Viridiplantae > Streptophyta > Magnoliopsida > Saxifragales > Hamamelidaceae > Hamamelis > Hamamelis virginiana. The sequence continues at coordinate 4,509 of JAESVK010052838.1, read as the reverse complement.
CATAAGAAATTGGATTTGAAAAATGAAAATTTTGTGTTCTTGAGAAATTTTATCAAATACTTGATGGGCATCATTTTAAGCTTGTAAAGTAAGAGATTGGAACACCTAAACTCTTCCAAATATATTCCTCATGAAGGGAATGATCAACCAAAACTTATAGAGTAAATTTTGAGTTGAGAATGCCATAGAATTTGGGGATAGAAGATAGGAGTATGAGTTTACCTCTTGTCGTGAATAGGAAGATAGAAAAGATGAGCTTGAAGTTCCATCAACACTCTAGATTTAGTTTCGTCATCCAGAAAACCTTGTACTGGTTAGGTGTTTAGAGGGTGGGTACCTCTTGTTAGTCAGGAATTTGAAGATATGATGGTTTGGAAAATGGGTGTAAATCCCAAATGCAAGGATCAAGAGATGAATCCTAGTTTTGGTCTAAGGATTGATGTGTAGAATATCTTAGAGAGTAATTGGAAGTAGTCTGAATAGATGAAAGCCAATCTGAATTGATGAGAAAATGTGAATGAAATTCACATGGTTGATATTGATGATAGTTTGCAAGAGAATGATGTGAGATAATGATTTGGAAATGATGAGCATGTAGGCAAAGCCCATATTTGACATATGGCATTCAGAATAAGAATTTTGTTAAGTAAAATCCATATTTGACATATGGCAAAGCCCATATTTGACATATGGCATTCAGAATAAGAATTTTGTTAAGTGAAGTCCATATTTGACATATGGCAAAATCCATATTTGACATATGGCAAAGCCCATATTTGACATATGGCATTCAGAATAAGAATTTTGTTAAGTGAAGCCCATATTTGACATATGGCAAAGCCCATATTTGACATATGGCATTCAGAATAAGAATTTTGTTAAGTGAAGTCCATATTTGACATATGGCAAAGCCCATATTTGACATATGGCATTAGGAATAAGAATTTTATTAAGTGAAGTCCATATTTGACATATGGCAAAGTTCATATTTGACATATGAGATGTGATGATTTAGAATATGATTTGGCGAAGTCCAGGTTTGAACGTATCTGACATAGGAGATTTGATGAGTTAGAATATGATGGTTGATAGACGAAGTCTATATTTGATGAAGTGTGATTAGCAATTTTGAAGATAATTAGAAATGAGTGTGAAATTCCTTCTAAAGATATGATAATTCGAAATGCAATTTCCAAAAGGATTGAAAATCCTTAAGTTGACTAGAAATGAAATTTCTAGTAATGAGTCGAAGACTCCCAAATTTTTATAATAATTGGAAATGCAATTTCCAAAAGGATTGAAAATCCTTAAGTTGACTAGGAATGAAATTTCTAGTAATGAGTCGAAGACTCCCAATTTTTATGATAATTGGAAATGCAATTTCCAAAAGGATTGAAAATTCTTAAGTTGACTAGAAACGAAATTTCTAGTAATGAGTCGAAGACTCCCAAATTTTTATGATAATTGGAAATGCAATTTCCAAAAGGATTGAAAATCCTTAAGTTGACTAGAAATGAAATTTCTAGTGATGAGTCGAAGACTCCTAAATTTTTATGATAATTGGGAAATGAAATTTCCAAAAGGATTGAACGTCCTTGAGATAACTAGAAGTGAGACTTCCAGGAAGAGAGAATTTGAAGCGAAGCTTTCAAAATAATTTTGATGGTTAATTATCCCTATTTTGTTGTGTCAAAAATGGGATGTCATTGTTTTCGTTGATATTCACTGGCGAAGCCATGAACATCAATGAGGGGCTACTGTAGACATCCATTTTTGACCATTAGTGTGGTCATGAATGGTTGCCTATGTTTAGAAATAAAATAGGGTGTCAAAACCCTAAGTTCCCAGTTTTACCCCTTGTGGGTAATTAGGTAGAGGTCATTATCGCATGTAGGTTTTTAGGTCAGATTGAGTCGGTTTTTTTTTGTATTTGGTTTTTAGAGAGTCTAGGAACATCCCTGCAAAATTCCATGCCAATCCGAGCCAGGCTTGATAGAAAATAAGGCTTTTTGTGACTGAAGGGCAGTTTTGTCCTTTGAATCACAAAAGCCCTGAATGACTGTCGATCTTGTCTCGAATGGTCTCAAGACTTTGGCATAGATATGAAAAGTGTGTTTGGTAGCTAAGTTGATCAGTGGCAATGTCAGTGGAGCTTTCTGGCTCATGATTGACTCTTGAGGCTCGAAAGGCCCTTTCAAAGCCCAGATTAGGGTTTTGACCGGAAGCGACCGGGATTCGATATTTTTATTAAACCAAAGTCTTTAAAGGCTTCAAAACGCTTTACTAAAAACATTTTAAAACTTGTTTCAAGAAGAAGAAATGATTTCGAAAGCAATCGGTTAGCAAATTTCAAAACCCTAATTTGGGCCAGGCAGGCCCTAAACAGCTAATCGGTCGAATTTTCCCTAAAATTTTGACCTTGGTCAATTCATTTTCACTTCAAACTCTTATAGAAACATGGAGAATCGAATCACGATCGTTTTGACGCTTGAATCGTCGAATTTGGACTTGAAACGGGCCCGAAAAGCCGAAAACAGTCGAGACGGGTCGAGAGAGGCCCAAAATAGGTCAAATTTGGGCTGAAGAATCGATGACCATCCCTCCCCGGACGGTTGGCCTTCCCTAGGGGACGGTTGGCCGTCCTAGGGTGGACGGTCATCCATTCTCTCGCCCAGTAACTGCTAATAATCAGTCTTTTACCTGCCCAGGACTCTTCCAAGCCTTGCCATGTGTCAAGTTCGGCTATGGGGGCTTTTGGATGAGTATGAACACCTCGGAAGGCTGGTTTTGAGCCCTTGGATCATTCCTAGGAGATTTAAACTCGTCCATTGATCAAACTCAAGCCTCCCTATAAATAGAGGGCCCTGAAATCAGTTTTAACACACAGAATAAGCTTTAGAGAGCTAGCTTGGAGAGTAGAGGCTTAAGCAATTGCACAAGCTTCCCCCATAGCACTCTAGCTTAAGTTTTAGAGTCCTTGAGGTCCTTGGAGTCCTTAGAGCTTGAGGAGAAGGATTGGAGCTTGAAGAGAAGGCTTGAAGTAAGGAGGCAAAGAGGTTAGTAGAGTTTTATAGTTTTGTATTTTTCTTTCTTTCTTTCTTCTTCTTCTTCTTCTTCTTCTTCTTCTTCTTTTCTTTTATGTCTATATTGTATTAGGATTAAGTATTTAGAATAGGTTTTCATATTATTCTAGTATGCATGATAGGGATTAATGATAGGGATTAGTTTAAGGATAAAAGTTTGCATATCTCTCTTTGTTCTTTTCTTTCATTCTTATTCTTTTATTCTCCTTCCATGATCATACTATATTAGTATTAGGATTTATTTTATGTCTAGAATATATGATAATATATTAGTTTCATGCATGTTATTTTCTTAAAGTTAGGAAAGCATATTAATCCATCTCTTTGAGTCTTGTTACCATGTTAGGATGAGTTTGAAGGATGCATGTTAATAGTTTAGGTTTATGTCATTACTTTAATCGTGTCTTGTTAGGAACATGTTTAGGATTCATTTCATGCCTAGAATGCATAATAGGAATTAGTTGTGTTCATATGATTTTATGTTTCCACATAAGAATGTAAGTTTAGATGAAAGTTTGAATGTTCTTTTATATGAGTTTATGAATTACATGTATTCGTATTTTGGTTTATTCTACTTCTCTTTTCTTCATCATTATTTGGAATATGGAATGATATGACTTGTGTTCGAGGGAGCATGCGAAGGTAAGATTCTTCCCTTGTGTTAAATTAAGTAGTTTAAGCATGAGATTTGGTTGTTTTAGTGTAGTTTTACATGTGGTAGTGTTAGTATATCATATTAGGTTGCATGCAAGATCATTTACACCTTTTTTATTTATTGTTTTCATGGGTTTTAAATTACTTTTAAAGCTATATTCAAATCTGTCCATGGATTGAAAGTAGCTTTAAAGTAAGTTAAAAACCATTTTTTAGGGCCAAATCCAACTTAGAAATATGCCTTGGTTCACATAGTTTGATTAGATTGCATTTAGGGTCATTTTTCATGCATTACTAGCATTGTTTATCGCGTCTTTTACCTATTTTATTTAAATTCCAGCAAGCATGCATTTAGTATTTTAGGTGTTTAGACTAACCTAGGATTAGCTAGAAACCCTAGGATTAGGTGGATCATTTGATCCCACCTAGGATTCTTCTTTGTTGTAAGAATTACACTAGATTTAGGATTTTAATGAATTTAGGATCCTATCTTCGAGAGAATTTCTAAAATTAATGTTTTATCAAAATTAATCTACAATTAATTGAATCCCAATGAAATTGGAACTCTGAGTTTGATTTGGAATGAAATTCTACCCTTTGAAAGGATTTAACTCGGGATAGAATTCCCATTTTGAAAAGAGTTGTGATTGGATAAGAATTGTGTTTTAAAAAGATTTCTAAATTCTTTGGAAACTTATTAATTGATGAATTATTTTCTAAAAAGGATTTCAAATTAATAAAAACTCTCGAAGATAGAGTCTTGGATGAGATA
>JAESVK010052831.1:0-16720 GCA_017140935.1 Hamamelis virginiana | reverse complement strand
ATCATATATGTTAGAACATATTAGATAAGTTATACCTTCCATATATTGATAATATGAAACTTAATATACCCTTTAGGATTGGTTTTAGGGCATACTTCTAACACTCACCACTGGATATAAAGCCCTTAGGCTGTTCCATATAAAGATCTTCCTCAATGTTACCATTTAGGAAGGCAGTCTTTACATCCATCTAACATATCTCATAGTCATAGTGTGCGGCTATAGCCAACAAGATCCTAATGGATTTAAGCATAGCTACTGGCGAAAAGGTTTCCTCATAGTCAACACCTTGCTTCTGATTATACCCTTTTGCCACTAATCTAGCTTTGTAGGTCTCTACCTTTCCATTCGAGCCTATCTTCCTTTTGTAAATCCATTTACAGCCTATAGCTTTGTAGGTCTAGCTTTGTTGCTTTGTACTAGGAGGAGTCCACTGTGATAATATGCCAGTCTCAATGAGATGATCTAAAAACTCAGTGGTTAAGTATTCTCCTCCTCGATCTGATGGAAGAGCTTTAATACTTTTGCCAGTTTGTTTCTCCACTTCAGCTCTGTATTCTTTGAACTTTTCAAAGGATTCAGATTTGTGTTTCATGAGATACACCGTACCTAACCGTGAGTGATCATCGGTAAAGGTAATGAAGTAGGTGAAACCACCTCTGGCAACCTTCTTTAAAGGTCCACATACATCAGAATGTACTAACCCTAGTATATCTCCTGCCCTCTCACTGTGACCAGTAAAGGGCGATTTGGTCATTTTACCCATGAGACAAGGTTCACAGGTAGGTAAAGGTACAAGTACATATGAGCCTAATTGCCCATCCTTACCTAACATATTAATCATTTCCTCACTAATATGACCTAATCTTAAATGCCATACATAGGTCGAGTCATTTTCATCACGAGGTCTTTTGTGCCCTTTAGCATTTTGATTCTTCTCTAAACAGTTTATACTACCATCCATGTTCAAGAAATATAGACCGCTTAGATATATGTCAGAACCTACTAACTTCTTTCCAAAAGAAATAGTACAACCATTCCTACTGAAAACAAATTCATAGCCAGAACGTGTTAAGGATGAAACCGAAACAATGTTCCTGACTATGCCTGGCATAAACAAACAGTCTTCTAATTTCAGAACATGCCCTGATGGTAAAATCAGGTCACAAGTCCCAACAGTTAATATAGCAACGTTTGCCCTATTTCCTACTCGAAGGGAAACTTGATCTCGACCTAATTGTCTGCTTCCTCTAAGTTCTCTAATATTGTTACATATGTGAGAACTAGCACCGGTATCCAATACCCAAGAGCAAGCAGAGCTAACTGACAGATAAAATCCTGAATTAGGAACTATTCCTAATTCTTTAGACAGCTAATTGTTACAGGGTTCAGTCAAACAGTAGTCAAATTCATTTTCGGATATTTGTTTGAGTATAACCATGATATCTACAAAAATAAGTAACAGATTAATATATTTCATTAAAACATAATAACATGGTCTTTAGTTTTATGGTGTCTCCCACTATTTTATCAAATCCCATACTCCCTCTATAGGATTCGAGAATTCAAAAATGAATTCTTAATGGGGATTGGGGTCCCATTTGAATTAGTGAACCTCACATAATAGTTTCTTGGATCACTATTCCAAAGGGGTGGATAACTCTTTATCCAATGCTTCACTAAGCAAGTTCCAATCTTCCTTTAGCCTCTAAATTACAGTAACCTCACATAATAGTTTCTTGGTTAGTGTACTTTAGTTAAATCACACCTACCATTCACATGAGTATGGTCAATTGAATATGGCATCCCTCACATATCAGTTTCTTGGTAAGCCCCATTATCGCACCTCATGATATCCAATATGTAACAAGCTGGTTTGAACCTTCATAATGAATGTGTTCCCACATATCTGCAGCCAAACACATCTACCATAAAGATTCTCCTATCTTGTAATGGTAGGAGGCTAGGATAAAGCACTCATATGCCTCTTCCTTACAATTTAAATTTGAAATTGAGGGGTATTTAGGTCTCATCAGAATATTAACATGCATCACATGTATCAATATATCACATATATATTTTATTATTAACCATTCTTTACTATTAGTACTTTAATAATACTCCCACTATCCATAAAGGAACGGGACACTATCATCAAAGACATATAATAATATGGTTAATGGGCCCCTAAAGCATACATCTAACATATATATGGGCCTAATGGAAAGAATATGGACTTTTAGGTTGGGCTCAACTAGAGCCAATAGTTGAGCCCTAGGTCTTATGTGGGTTATGTGATCGCAATTTTAACCTGTAACTATTACATAAAAGAAAAGATATTCTCAAGGTCTTCTCTTTGTCCTCCCACTGCTCCATGCATCCTCGAGTCCACCATGTACCGTCTCGATCTTTAATGTACAATTACATAAATAAAGAAAGGGCATAAAGGAATAGGGGATACATAACAAAGGAGGGAAATAGGCATGCAAGCCCATAATTAAAATTTCATCACAAATAATTTAAACTACTTTAAATTACAACCCATAAAAGATACACATCACATGCGACCAATCACATCCAGATTAATTGGTCTTTAAGTCCACATCTTTCCATATTACAATTTAAACAATCACATTGAATAAATTAAAGAAACAAAGGAACAAGTAATAAATGGCAATGGCATATATTAAAGACATGTTTTAATCTATCTTTCATCCCATGAAAATAGATGTCAATTTTAATCGCATTAAAATTAAGTAACACCTTACTTTAGTGTTTTCTCTAAAACACCAAGAATCAGCCCCTGTTTTGCATTAAATATTTGCACTATTTAAAACACCTATTTAAATTCAAGAACACTTCATTTCACTAGGATTTTCAATGTTCTTTCCAATGGCAGGGGTCTCGTTAAGTGATTCCAACGTTTGATATCACTTTAAAGCGTTTTGTGACTGTTACTCCAAATCGTGACAGATTTGAGCATAAGTCACAAAATGCTTATTGCGGCTATTTAAAGTCAAAAATAAATGATGGGAACTATTCCTACATTTAGTTAAGACCTTATATTAGTGAAGTTGATAGGTGGCCTGCTGTAAAAACCATTTTAAATAAATTAAAAAGAATTTACAACATTACAGTAACTGCTGCCCAGAAAACAGCACACTGTTTATGACTTTATAATAAATATAAAGCATATTAAAACTATATATTTTCATGTACTAACCATTAGGACAGTCCAATATATCATTGTGGATGATCCCTAAGCATTTTAATCCAATTAAAAGGCCCAACACCAAGTGTTTAATCCTAAATCCCAAATTTTGGCAATTAGGGTTTCCCAAACCCAATTTCATCTTTTGATTTATTTCTTCACAATTTTGAATTTCAAAATGTTTCAAAATAATTTTGCAATCAAATAAACATTTAATAAAACATTTGTGAAGACATACAAATCAAAATCAAAACCAAGAGATGGTCATGATACACTAGGGTTCTTAACCCTAGTGTGGCCGAAAATTGCAAGGGGGAAAAGGGATTAGGTTTTTGAAATTTTGACTAATTCAATTTTCAAAATATAAATAACCATATCACAAAAAGGATAAGTTAAAATTCAAATCATATCATCCAAAAGATTGAGTTTCAAATTTTAAAATTTCAAATCCCATAAAATCTTGAAAAAATCAAGAAACTTTTGAATTTTGAAAATTTTCAAAATAGGAAACTAATCTTATCTTTTATGGAGTTTCTTAAACTACCATGTGCAGCCACTTATATGTTAATTAACCTTATTAATCAACTCCTAATCACATTAGGACATATCTAATTAGTATCTAATACTAACTAGGAAAGATAATAACAAATAGGCAACTAACCAAATAAGCAAATCCTAGTAACACTAGGTTTCCTATTTAGATTAGGATTTCCTAAGAATGTCATCATCTTCATTACTAATACAACCGCCATGGCTGCACCTTCAAGGGTTCTAAACCCATTAATGGCCGAATTACATAAGGGTTATAAACCCAAAAAGATAAAACATGTTAGGGTTCCAAACCCTATATGGCCGAAAATTGCAAGGGTGTAAAAACCCTAATGTGCAGCCCCTAGTGAAGCCGTGACCTAGAGCTTCTTGAAAACCTTTTTCATGGTCGAAAACCACCATGGCAGCCCCTTATGAAAACCGTCCAACACTAGGGTTTTGTTAAAACCTAGTTGCAAATATTAAAACAAAACACAAGAGGTTCAAAAAACCCCATGGCCGAATCCCTCTATGGTGATTTCTCAAATCCCAAATTAATTAAAAATAGTTTTTAATACATGCCATACAAAACCATTTATGATTCGAATCAAGGATTAAGGTAGGCTCTGATACCACTGAAAGAATACAACATAGGAACGCAGCGGAAGGTAGGAATTTTTTAAAAATTTCCCCTGTATTCATTCATGAATCAACTTAATCGATGAAACGAATCAAACAATTAATTGAACAAGAATTAAAAGCTTACTTGATGTGTTCCTTTGCGATGTTCTCTTCCTTTGATGATCGTCCTCGCTCAAACCTCGAGCCCCAAAAGAATGGTGGCCGCCAATGATCGTCCACACGAACACAAGAGTTATAAAACTTCCTTAATTTTTCAACACTTGAAAAATACAAGCATGGAGAGGGAGAGAGGGAGGGGCGGCAACTAGAGAGAGAATGGACTTGGATGATTCAAGCTTGTGGCTATTAGGGTTCTCTCTCTTTCAATAAGCCTCTCCTCTTCTTAGGGTGTTTGGTTACTAGTGCTAGCATGACCATTAACCCTGATTTAGTTACTTACATTCTTGAATTAGATATCCTTTTGGCTCTTAATTAATTAACCCTTAATTAATTAAAGCCAAACACATATTAATAAGAATGCATTCCTCTCACAAGTTTAACAACCTCACTTATGTCCTTATGTGTGTGACCCATTGGGTTCATCCCAACCTAGTAGTGGCAGGGGACATCTCAATGTCGCCCAAAATAGAAACTTTCTATTTTTAGGTTCGATTGGAACAATTCCAATTTTGCCCTCAATGATAACTCTTATCATTAGGCCTTCACTAGTCATAAGTGACATCTAGCAATATGTCATGACGTACCCTAGGTGTGGGTGAATATACGAACGTGTAAATGAACCCTTCGTGCTATAAATAATCCCTCACCAAACAATGTCTTGATTAAGTTAGTTGGGTATGGATTCATGTCAAACCCTAACTTAATCATGTGTTACTAATTCACCAGATTATAATCTCAATTAGGTATACCCTTGAAACACTTTTCTTGGTAACCTTCTGCTTTGGCCAAAGACTCCATTGAGATAGTAACTGTGAACTAACTAAGACATTCGCCCTTTCTTATTAAGGGTGGTGATCCTCTATTGCACACTCACCTATCTTCATACATAACTCACTAGAGACAATGAGCACCGATTACATCCTTATGATTAAGGGTGTACGAGATACTATCAAACTTTAGCAATTCATATATAAGATAACAAGTGGTGTCTCAAGTCTAAGGATTACAACTGTGACTATACACATGAGCAGCCTTTGACATACAAATAGAATTCCATAAGCTGTACTCATATTGGTCACGTTCAGTGTACTTGTTCTCTAACAAGCACCCACAGGTTTACTATAGTGTCTCTACACAGATGGTTTGAGACTCACCATCCTCCCATAGAGCTAGTAAAACCTGAGCTAATCTTAACGGTTTATAATCGTCCAAATATATAAACCTATGATCAGGAACTAGTTTAGGATAGATGTACTTGAAAGTTATAAGTCTCTCTATCTCAACACTTGAGATATAACTCTCTATCATAGTATCCAAGGACTTTATCATGAACAGTAATTAAACACAAGTTTACATGATAAAAAATAGCCATATCATAAATGAATAAAGATCCATACAAGATAATATAATGAAATATAAAACCCTAAACACAACTGAACAATTGGTATTAGGGCACATATCTAACAAAAGAAACAAAGTTAAACAAGCTAAAAACTAAATTATATTATACAAACTTGAAGGAAAAACTAATCTACTCCTAATCTATTCCTAAACTAAGAGCTAAACTAAGAGAACCCTAGAAAACTAAGAACAAGCTAAGAGACAGGGTAAGAGAGAGTTGTTTCAGCTGAGAAAAGAGTTTAAATACCCCCTATTAGGGCTACAAACATGGGGACCAAAGGACAAGAGTGCCTTTAAGAAAAAAGCAATTTCCGCACAAAACTGGTGGATTCTCGAGCAGGGGTACCGGTACCACCCATGGGGGGACCGGTACCTGCTAGGCAGTGGGTATGGGGTACCGGTACCACTTAAAGGGGGACCAGTACCTACTTTAAAAATATGCCCAAAAAGATGCTCCAACTTCAAATGCTTGTAACTTTCTCGTCCGGAGTCGGATTTGGACGTTCTTTATATGCACGCAAAGCTTGAGAAGTTTACTTTCCAACCATGGTGGTTTCATGATATGATTCAATCCTTGAAGACTTCCAAGGTCCAACTTTTCATGCAAAAAGCATCCATTTATTTGCATTCAACCTGTAAGGGCTCAAAAACAACAAAAGAGTCAACAATAACTATTTACAAGTGTAAATGGCTCAAGTATGTACAAAGTGATTGGAATAATGCAATAAAAGTATGCAATATTATGGTGCAATCAATGTCACTAGGGGAGGCCGCCATTTCAAGCCCACTCACTTGGAATCCGATAATCCCTTAGGAGAGTTAGAGAGACCCCAACGCACTGAAATTCAAGAAAAAGAGGATGAGGTATTGAAACAGCTCAAGCGAACTCAAGCCAATATCACTATCTGGGGGCTTTTAATGGCTTCACAAAAACACCGGCAGACAGTATTCAGGCTACTCAACCAAGTTCAGATTCCCATCGACACTTCGCCCGAGGATTTAGTCGGTTTGGTTAGTCCAGTTCAGTAAGGCAGTCGATATCCTTCACAGAGTCGGACCTTCCGAAAAAGGGACCCCATCATTTACAAGCCTTGTACGTCACAGTGGATACCATGGGCAAGAGGATTCCTACTGTGTTGATAGATAATGGGTCAGCTCTGAATATGTGTCCTCTCAGCACTGTTACTTCCTTGGGCATTAAAAACAGTCAGAATTCACGCCGTCGGGGCAAACTGTAAGAGCATATGATAATACTCGAAGGGAAATGATTGGCATGGTCACCTTACCTCTAGTCATCGGGCCTGTAGAGTTCCAAGTGGATTTCCAAATATTATATGTGCATGCTTGTTTCAACCTATTACTAGGTAGACCTTGGATCCATCCAATTGGGGCCGTGCCTTCTTCTCTCCATCAAAAAGTTAAGTTCCCCTACAAAGGCCTAGTTGTGACATTGAATGGAGATTCTGAGATCACTCCTACCCGTGTACCTAACTGTGAGATCAAGCCTGAATTTGAAGAGGCACCGTTGACAGGCTTTGAATACATACAATGTGTAGAGGTTGGGCCAAGATGTAAAAAGAAAATGGTGTTAGATTGCAGTCCATACGAAAATATGCAATTGGGCCAGATCATGAAAGATATGGGCTTCTTTCCAGGAATGGGCTTAGGTTGTCGTCATCAAGGCACGCCTGGTCCCATCGAGTATCCCTCAGCAATTTATCCTTTCAGATTGGGCTATCAGAGTACCGAAGCCGACAGAAAAGAGATGGCATAGAAAAGAAGGGAAAGACAGTTGGCCAAAGAAGAAGAACGAGTCTCTAACCTCACTCTGAAACCTTACCGGCCCACTTTGAATGGGGCTTTTGTCAAAGAAAGAGATGATTTCCCTTATTGTGGATTCCCTGAGCCTATTTACCTTGAAGATCAAAAAGCTAGAATTCCTAGGTTTGAAATCTTTTTCAACACTCCACTACCTCTCTCTCCAACTACCATCATGGCCAACCATATCAATGAAGTCGCTATAGGGGCTATGTTCAAAGAGATCCCTGCATCGAAGAGCATGTTCATGAACCTGATCCTATCCACCTTATTGAAGACACCACCAGTCCATTGACCAATTGGAGCCTTAAGAATGAGCCTCGAGTTGAAGACTCAGTCGATGAAGAATCGCTCCCATCAGATGATAGCTTGTAGGATTTCTATGTTTTCTTTCCATAGGATTGTAGAAAAGCATTCTTGTTTTTCCTTTTCAATAAAATCATCCCTCCTCTATTAGGAGGCGAATGATAGTTTAGTTTGTATTATCCCTCTTTCTTCGTGATTAATAAAGTATTTATTTTCTTCATTCTTCTCATTTATAGCTTGTTTCTCCTTTCTTCTATGGGCATATATGGCATGAACATAGATCCTAGAGAGGATGTTCCCCCTGAGTTTGAACAACGAAGGGAAATGGAACATGCTCGACCAAATATGGATGAATTAATATCGATTAGTTTAGGATCCGATGAATCGCCTAAGATAATTAACATTAGGGCAACTCTGTCATCACAAGAATAAGAAAAATTGGTAGGATTATTGAGAGAGAATATAGAAGTTTTCGCGTGGTCGTACAAAGATATGCCATTGACACTGACATAGTATAGCAATTCATCCCTACTGACCCAAAGATTAAGCAAGTTAAGCAGAAATTGAGAAGAATGAAGCCGGAGTGGGCACTTAAAATCAAGATGAAGTCATGAAACAGATGAATGCTGGATTTCTCCAAGTAGTAGAATACCCCGAGTGGCTAGCCAACATTGTACCAGTGCCTAAAAAGGATGGGAAAATTAGAATGTGCGTAGACTTTCGGGATTTGAACAAGGCGTGTCCTAAAGACGATTTCCCATTGCCACACATAGATATCCTGGTAGATAGTACCACCGGTCATACACTATTATCCTTTATGGACGGGTTCTCGGGTTATAATCAGATAAAGATAGCCCCTCAAGATATGGAGAAAACTTCCTTCATCACTCAATGGGGGACCTTCTGTTATCGAGTTATGCCCTTCGGCCTAAAGAACGTCGGTTCTACCTATCAGAGAATGGCAACCACCTTTTTACAAGACATGATTCACAAAAAAGTCAAGGTGTACGTGGATGACATGATCGTGAAGTCTAGGGATTAAGAATGTCATTTTGGGGCTTTAAGTAAGTTTCTTCAAAGGATTAAACAGTATAATTTGATTCTAAACCTCCAGAAATGTGCTTTTGGAGTAACCGCCGGGAAGTTATTGGGATTTATGATCACACAAAAAGAGATAGAGGTTGACCCGGGAAAGATTAAAGCCATCACAGAGATGCAGCCGCCAAAGACTGAAAAAGAGATCCGAGGATTCTTAGGCAAAGTTCAGTTTATCAGTCGATTCATAGCACAGCTGACCATGATTTGTGAGCCCATCTTCAAGCTTCTTGAGAAGGATGTGCCCACGAAATGGAATGACGCGTGCCAATAAGCCTTTGAAACCATTAAGAGATACTTGAGCAACCCACCAATATTAGTTCCCCCGCGGCAAGGTGAGTCATTGCTACTTTATCTAGCACTCACTGAAACTGCGATGGGTGCTATGTTAGCTCAATATCTACCAAAATCTCGGAAGGAGAATGCGGTGTACTAGTTGAGTAAAAAGATGACTGATTATGATATTAAGTACGATGCATTAGAGAAGACATGTGTGGCATTAGTGTGGGTCACTCAAAAACTCTGCCATGACATGCTGTCTTTTCAAGTGCAACTAATTAGTCGCATAGACCCCCTGAAGTATCTATTAGAGAAGCCGGTGTTATCCTATAGGACAGCTCATTGGTTGTTATTGCTATCAGAGTTCGACATCCAGTATGTGGTGCAAAAGTCAGTGAAAGAGAGAGCAGTGACAGAGTTTCTAGCAGAGCATCCGTCGCCAGTAGGAAAACCATCTAAGTATCATTTTCCCGACGAAGAGATTCTAGAAGTGAGTAAGAAGCCTTAGAAAGTATTCTTTGACGGAGCTTATAATAAGAGGAGATGTGGAATAGGCGCGTTGTTAGTCACACCGGAGGATAATCTAATACCATTATCTGTTAGGTTATTGTTCGATGCTACTAATAATATAGCCGAATATGAAGCCTGTATCCTAGCATTGGAAGCTGCCTTGGAACTGGGCATGGAAGAATTGGAAGTATATGGGGATTCGGCCTTGATCATATGTTAGACTAGAGGAGAATGGAAGACTTGTGATAAGAAGTTACTACCTTACCATGAATACTTAGAGATTTTGGTGAAAGAATTCCGTCGAATATTGACTTCTTTTATCTGTCTAGGTTAAATAATAAGTTTACAGATGCCTTAACCACTTTAGCATCCATGGTAGATATCCCTAAAGATGAAGGTGTAACTCCTCTCATCATTGAGTCACGGGAAGAGCCAGCCTATTGTTGTGTCATATAAGAAGGAGAACCGAATGATGGAAAGCCATGGTATTATGACATCCAGCAGTTTGTAGAAAAATGAGAGTACCCGAAAGAAATGTCATCCATAGACAGGAAGACCATAAGGAGATTGGCTAGCCAATATATTTTGTGTGGGGGAAAGTTGTACAGATGATCATACGACGGGGTGCATCTGTTATGTGTCAATGGATAAGAAGCGGAAAAGATAGTGTTAGAAGTGCATGAATGGGCTGGGGCTCCACATATGAATGGATACATGTTGGCCAAAAAGATCGTGAGATTAGGATATTATTGGTCGACCATGGAGAGGGATTGTCATCTACACATCAAGAAGTGTCACAAATGTCAAGTGTTTGCAAGTGGAAAGCACCAACCTTCGATGCCACTCTCTACCACGTCTTCGCCATGGCCATTTGCAACATGGGGCATTGACATCGTTGGCAAGGTAACCCCCGCTGCATCAAATCGGCATGAGTATATTCTGGTTGCTATAGACTATTTTACCAAGTGGGTAGAGGCTGCATCCTACAAGACATTGAATGCCAAATAAGTAGCGAAGTTCATACAGAATAACATCATCTACTGATATGGAGTGCCCCACGAGTTCATCTCTGATAATGGACAGCCTTTTCGAAAAGAAACCGAAGAGCTCCTGCAGAAGTATAGTATCAAGCATCATCGCTCATCACCTTATAGACCACAGACAAATGGGGCTGTCGAAGCAGCAAATAAAAATCTCGAGTCGATCCTAAAGAAGACTACTGAGTCCTACAATGATTGGCATGAGAAGTTACCATTGGCATTATGAGGTTATCGTACTTCTATTAGAGCTTCAATAGGGGCTACCCCCTTTTCACTTGTGTATGGAATGGAAGCAGTATTACCCATGGAATTAGAAGTCCTATCACTAAGGATTGCTATGGAGAGTCAGCTGACAGAAATAGAATGGGTAAGGAACCGATATGAAGAGTTAGCTCTGCTAGATGAAAGGCGATTGAGAGTGCTTTACCACATTCAAATGTATTAAAGAAGAAAAACCAAGGCATTTGGCAAAAAAGTGAAAAATCAAGGTTTAAAGAAAGGGGATTTGGTATTAAAGAAGATTCGAGCACCGATACACGACCCACGAGGAAAGTTCAAGCCCACTATAGACATCCATTTTTTACCATAGGAAGGGTCATAAATGGTTGCCTGTGATTTGAGGTGAAATATGGTGTTAAAACCCTAAGTTGCCAGTTTTACCCTTGTGAGTAGTTAGTTAGAGGTCATTATCGCATGTAGGTTCTTAGGTCAGATTGAGTCGGTTCTTCTTGCATTTAGTTTTTAGAGAGTCTAGGAACATCCCTGTAAAATTTCATGGCATTCTAAGCAAGACTTGATAGAAAATAAGGTCTTTTGTGACTTAAAGGGCAATACTGTCCTTTGAATCACAAAAGTTCTGAATGACTGTCAATCTTGTCCCGAATGGTCTCGAGGCTTTGGTATGGATATTTAAGGTATGTTTAGTAGCTAAGTTGATCAATGGCAAGGTCTGTTGAGCCTTCTGGCTCATGTTTGGCTCTTGAGGCTCAAAAGGCCTTTTCAAGCTCAGATTAGGGTTTCGACTAGGAATGACCGGGATTCGATCTTTTTATCAAACCAAAGCCTTCAAAGAACTTTCTTAAAATTTTTTAAAACTTTTTTCGAGAAGTATAAACAATTTCGAGAGCGATTGTAAGCATATTTCAAAACCCTAATTTGGGCCCGGCAAGCCCTAAACAACTAATCAGTTGACTTTTCCCCAAAACTTTGACTTTGATCAATGAATTTTCACTTCAAACACTTCTCAAAACGTGGAGAATCGAATCACGATCTTTTCGGCGCTTAAATCGTCGAATTTAGACTTAAAACGGGACTGAAAAGCTGAAAAAAAACCGAAATCGGGTCGAAACGGGCTGAGATAGGCCTACATAGGGGAAAAGTAGGCCAAAATCTCGATGATTGTCCACCTAGGGACGGCCAACCATCCCCTAGTGGATGGTCACCCGAACCAATTGCCAGAAATTGCAAAAATCAGAGTTTTTTCCTGCCTAGGACTCTTCCAGGTGCTTCTAAGTGGCTAGCTTGGCCTTGGGGACTTTGGGATGAGTTTGAAGACCTTCAAAGGCTAGATTATGACCCTTGGATCATTCCTAAGAGTTTTAATCTCAGCCATTGATCAAATTCAAGCTTCCCTATAAATGGTTAAGAATCATTCCTTTATGAAACATAATAAGGGAATTTATATTATTAAAGAGTTTAACAAATAAATACATTGTTTCAAAAAGGACTAGTGGGAGCAATAAAGTCATCATTCATTATTAGCTTTCTTTATATAAGTACATAATTTAAATACTAAGTGTAGTATCATGAATTCCATAAAAGTTATAGGAATTCTAATCTCTCAAAAATGTTGATTTTATGAGGGATTAAATATGAGTTTAATATTTGAGAAATATGGAATCTCATAAAAGATTATGTACTTAATATCATTAATGCTACAAAAGTTGTTGGCAGATATTGGAATTATTCAGAATAGTGATCCTGAATAAAAGTAAGTATATTCTTAAGTAAGTTAAGATTGTAATACTTACATGAACAAAGGAATCTAAAAGGATGCCATTTACAAGTTGCCTAAAAGAATGCCTAGTACATACTGTTCTCTACCAAGAACATAGGTCTCATTTACTAGACATCAGAGTTGGCAGCAGAATTATAGTTTAAATGCTATTATTGAAAATAATAAAAGATGCAAAGTTTGTTTGCATAGGATCTCCATTGCCATAACATCTATAGGAGTTATAAAGCCTTGTCTTTCGAAGACTAGTATAAGATACTATGGTGATTGGCTTTAGTGCAAGTGGGAGATTGTTAGAGGTATGCCCTAAAACCAATCCTAAAGTGCATATCTATTTCATATTAGGATAAGAAGGTACTGCTTATCGTTTGTATGTTTAAATATATATACGATAATGTCCATGAATAAATGATAAGAGAAATGTGTATCTCAAGTTTGTTGAGATATGAAGACTCATATTTCTCATATACATTTATTCTTGAAGTGTTCCTGCTCATAGGTTTATTAAAGAGGACATTTATTAAACCGGCAAGAGTGGCACAGATTTAAACTAACTCCAATGGGAGGATAGGTAGTCTTTCCTATCAGTGTAGAGACACTTAGGTTAATCTGTGGGTGCATATTAGAGAATATGTACACTGAACTTGATCTACTAGAATATTCCTATGGATATTAAGTTAAAGGAATATTCTTATGTTACGTCCATTTGGTAATCCTAAGACCTGAGACACCATGGATGTCTTGTGCCTGAGTTATTAGGGTTTGATAGTGTTTTATACAGCCTTGATCTTAAGGTTGTAGTCAGCACTCATTGGCTCTAATAGGTCTTGCATGAAGGCATATGAGTGGTCAATAAGGAATCATCACTCTCAATGTTATGAGAGAGAATGTCAGGGTCAGTTCTTAAATATAACTCTCAATGTGAATCTCTGGCCAGAGTGATAGATGAAATATGAAAGAGTTTCATAAGGTTCATCTTATTGAGATTATAATTTGAAGAACATATGACAAGAAAGTTAAGATAGGGTTTTGACTTGTATCCATACCCTAAATATCTTAACTGTGACATTAGGGGATGAAGGATTAAGTAACAAGAAGGGTTCATATAGTTCTGCTATTCACCCAAACCTAGGGCATGTCATGACACATTGCTAGACGTCACTCATGACCAGTGAAAGCCTATTGATAAGTGTTATCAATAAGGGCATAATTGGAATAGTTTCAATTAAACCTTTAAATAAAAAGTTTCTATTTTAGGCGACATGGAGATGTCCCTAGTCACTGCTAGGTTGGGGTGAACCCAATGGGTCACACACAATAGAGGGTAAGAGAGTTCCTTAAACTTGAGAGAGGGGAATCCTATCTTTAAGTTAAGTTTGATTTTGATTAATTAAAGGTTAATTAATTAAAAGTCAAAATTAACCAAGAATAGGATTATTCTATTCAAGGATATTTGGTCATGCTAGCACTAGTAACCAAACATCCCTTAAAGAGGAGAATGTTTATAAATATGAGTGCTTCACTCATTCTAGGAAAAAGCAACCCCTTGGCCGAAAATTCTCTCTCTCCTCTCCCTCTCCATTCTAGCTTTCTCAAGTGTTGTGGAAGACTAGAAGGGTTTAGGGAATCTTACCCTTGTGTGGATACCGTTGGAGGCTTCATTGCGTTGAAGTTCGAGGTCGAGGATTGCAAATCGAAAGGCGAATCAAGTAAGATTAATTTATGTTTTATTAATTTTATTTGTTTGTAATTAAATCTCATATCCCAATGCTTGTTCGATTCTAGTTTAGAATCTTTCGATGATGGAATCATAATCTTTAAAAGTTTTGTTTTCTCTTCCGCTGCGATTCCATGCATTTAGATCGATTCCTTTCATGGACATGTCATTTCATTTTGTTATATTTATTCATTTCTTTATCTCATACGGAAATACGAATGAGCAGGACAGGTTGTACCCCTATCTTGACACGTGTCGACCTATCCGGAAGGGTCGGTACGGATGTTAGTTTGGGATGTTACATATAGAGATGTTATGGAATTGATATTAGGGTGGACAGTTTGGCATTTTTGACATGGATCAGAATGAAGATATATTTGATGTATTGCATATGCAAGAGAACTGCTTGGTTCACCTCCACATCATCCACTTCATGTAACTTGACTCCAAAAGTTCGATTAATTAATTATTTCTATTTGAATTGCTTGGTTCACTAATTTTTTATTTTTTATTTTTCTACTTTGCTGCTTGGAGTTGATACCATGCCAGTCCTAGTTGGCTCTGTGTCCTGTCCTACTTGTTATCAAAACCTTCTAAGGGTGTTGATAAATCCTTTTCTCTTCTCTCCTTTCCAGTCTACAAGTAAAGAAGTGGGAATTTGAAAATGACATTTGTCATTTTTTTTTCCTTTTTAAAAAAAAAAAAATTTGTATGTCCCTTTCAATAATTGTTATAATAATTAATGTTTTGTTGGGAAGTTGTGACTGAGCTAAAGGCAGCTGGTGCTACCTGGAGTCAGTTTAATGAGCCCACCCTCGTGATGGATCTTGATTCTCACCAATTGCAAGCATTTAGCCATGCCTACTCTGAGCTAGAGTAATCTCTATACGATTTTAATATTTAAAGATTAATTTATTTTCACGTTTATTTATTTATTCATTTTGCTAATCAAACACAAACGATTTTGAAGATATTTAAACATTAAGCTTTGTAATGTTTGCTTGCACTTGTTTAATGTTGATATAGGTTGCTGTTTCTAATGAAGATGGACACCCGGTTGACGGGATAGGCATTGGAAGAAAAGTTATTGACAAAGTACATGAGACTTATGACACTCAGCTTAATTTTCTCACACGGTGGCAGATTTAATTGAACATATGTAACCCCTTTTAAATTGGATTTTTCTAGAGATTTCACTAATTTTTAAGCATGGTTGATCTTCAGCAGGCTCTTGAAGATTACCTGCTTGTTCTTTTGGGATTAGTTAAAGATGGAAAGGCACGTATATTGCTGTTCCAGTAGGATGCATGTGCTGTTAAAGACGAGTCATGTATATTGATGTCCCCGGCAACGGCATCATTGTGTCACCTCTCATGATCAATCCATGGAATAAGCAAAGCAAATAGTCCTATCATTGTTAGAAGTATGCCCTAAAACCAATCCTAAAGGGTATATATCAAGTTTCATATTATCTATAAATGGAAGGTATAACTTATCTAATATGTTCTCACATATATGATAAGGTCCATGAATAAATGATAAGAGAAATATGCATCTCAAAGAGTTGAGATAGAGAGACTGATATTTCTCATGTACATCTATTCTAAAAGAGTTCCTACTCAAAGGTTTATTAAAGTGGATATTTAATTAACCGTATGAAGAGTAGCACAGATTTAAACCAACTCATATGGAGGATAGGTAGTCTTTCCTATCAGTGTAGTGACACTTAGGTTAATCTGTGGGTGCATATTAGAGAATATGTACACTGAACATGATCTGCAAAGAGTATTCCTATGGTAGTTCTGTCAAAGGAATATTCTAGTGTTATGTCCATTAAATTGGTAGTCCTTAGACCTGAGACACCATAGCTGTCTTGTGCATAGGTTGCTAGAGTTTGATAGTATCTTGTACAGCCTTATCCATTAGGTTGTAATCGGTGCTTATTGGCTCTAATGAGTTATGCATGAAGATGGATGAGTGTGCAATAAGGGATCATCACT
>JAESVK010052821.1:0-16512 GCA_017140935.1 Hamamelis virginiana | reverse complement strand
CCCAAACCAAGTTTTGAAACGAAACTAGCCAACACACAAACACTAAACCTAACAATCTCCCCCTTTGGCAGTTTCGTGACAAAACAAAATATAAAACAAGAAAAACAGGAAAATGAATCTAAGAAACCTTGAAACAAGATTCACTCCCCCTCACTTGTACAATTGTATAAACAAAACAAAACTAAAACCAACCATGACTGAGGAATCATACATTTCACATCCATCTTGATCTGTTAAACCTGCACACGCTTCACAAACAACCTTCTGCAGCATAAAATGAACTGAATATGTAAAGTAGCATATTGACAAAAATATGAAATATTCAAGCGAGAACAATGCTACAAACATCCATAAAACACAAAATTGTATTGATAATCAGAGTAAGCTCAACAATCAGTTCATTTCATCAATTAGTTCATTACAACAGATCTTTTCAAAAGATAACCCAGTCAAGGTTACAAAATACATATTTTCCCACCAAACAACCTTAAAAACTAACAAACCTACAAACAAGCTAAACATAAACTAACATAAACTCCCAAAAACTCTCCCCCTTTTTGTCACAAACAGACAAAGGGATCACAGGATGGATGGATCAAATCCAAGGCCACTGTCGTCAAGGTGAGGTGAGGACGGTGCAGTATACCCCGAGCCTGAACCACCGGCAGCATCAGAACGCTGACTAGTGAAGAGGGAAATGAGGTGGTCGATCTTCACATCAGTGCGAGCCTGACTGACCTCCAAAGCTGCAATGCGCTGATGAAGACCAGCTATAGTCATGGGATAAACAGGTGGAGCAGGAGGTGGAGCATCAGAGGCAGCAGCAGCAGCAGCAGGAGCAGGAGGAGCATCCTCATCAGAGTCACCTCCAGGAGTAGAGGTATGTCCACGGCTGCGATTAATGCAAGCCAAATCAATGGGGCCACGAGTAGGCTTCTCGGGCCGGTCAGATGGAGAAGTCTTCACCCCTAACTTCTTACAAAACTCCGTGATCATTGCTCCATACGGCAAGGCCGTCTTGACCTCATGAGCGCGAGCCACAATACGAATGGTACCCCAAATGAGCTTGGGAAAGTTGATAACAGCTCCATTCATGAAGGCATAATACAAACGAGCCTTGGAGTGCTCAAAATGGACTCGACTACCCCCGGGAAACAAATTCCACCATAAAATGATGTTCAAGGCACGAAATTCTTCCTTGAGGTTCCCTTGAACAAATTTCCCATTTTTTAACCCGGCAGAGGTACACAAAGAATGGACAAGCAGGTCATCACTCACATTCGAGTCATTGTCAAAAGAAAAGGATTGAAAATTAGGAGGAGGCATGGGCACATCCAAATAATCAGCTATCATCTGTGGAGTCACAGTGATAGACTTCCCTCTAACCCTAGACACAATTTCAAATGTTTCGGTGTTCACAGTGTGGACACCCATGTAGAAGCTCTTGACAAGAGAGGGAATAAATAACTTAATGGGTTCAAAGAACCGACCTAACTTATGAAATTGAATCATTTGAATGAAGAGAGTGTCGGTCATACCCTTAGGAATTACTTGACGCTCACAAATGACGGGACGCCTCTCATAAACTTCCTCCTTAGTGAGCTTGGCATGGGCAAATGAGGGTTCCTCGTCCAGTGGGTCTTCAACAGTGAGTGGATTTGGAAGGTTCGCTTGCTCTTGAGGAGAGAGAGGAGCATTCTTTCTCTTTTTGGCAGCGGGGGCCTTGCCCTTCCCTTTGGAGGATGAACCTCCATGCCTAGACCCTTCACCACCAGTCATGGTGAAGATGACCACGCGAATCCATAGAAATCCGAGGCATAGCACACAAATGTCAAGCAATGAAGTACTCATAGTGAGAGAAAATGATTGGAATGAGGGAAAAATACTTCGAACAGAGAATACAGAGAAGAGAGAAAGCTCACAAGACTGAAAAATGAGGGAGAAAGTGAACAGTGCACTTTGAAATTTGCCCTAAATAATCAAATTCCTCGAAGTTGGATCGATCCAAGTGAGGACTGGATCGATCCACTAAGCCTGAGCACGAGACAAAGGCAATGGAAAACAACTCTGGATCGATCCAAGGTGGAGCTGGATCGATCCAATTTGCAGATACAGAATGCATGTTTTGAGCCAAAATGTTCCAAATTGATTTAGATCGATCCAGGCAAGGGCTGGATCGATCCAACAAGCTTCAATGCAGCATGAAGAAAAATGAAATGCCCTCTGGATCGATCCAGATCAGTGGTGGATCGATCCACTAAGTGAAAAACACATGAAAACAGTTTGATTACCAAAAACATCTTGAGAAGTGGAGACTGAGAGGCAAGTATAATTGTATACCAATGAATAAGAGGCATTTCAAAACAAGATTTGAGCAAGAAACAAAACTTATTGATACATCATTGTTCACAAATTTGTAGACCAAGATTAAAACTGACAAGGAACCGAGAATTTAGGCTACAAACATGATAAAAAGTATGGATATGATTAACCAATGATTACCACCATCATGCAAAAAGGATATCATCACAAGATTGAATATTGTAATATGAGAATCCAAAGTAGTGAGTGAGTGCAATGGTAAGATCAATTCATAGCCATGTATAAATTAGATGATGTAGACTCAAAATGATTTGAAAAATTATGCAATGATTGTGAATATAGAAGTCAAACCAAGTAGGTGAGGATAACTAACTCCTCATCAAGATATCAAAAAGCTGAACAAGGAATCCCAGAGAATACACATGAAGATCATGAAATAGGATAATCAAGCATTTTAGGGAGAACTTTTGAGCATAATCATGACAGCTTTTCAAGATAGGATTTCTTGTCACAGAATTTGAAGAAGGATCAATTCTCCTCTTCAATATATTTTGGTTTCAAGACAATGAATTTGAAAGAAGATCAATTCTCTTCTTCCATTCATGAGTATATTTCCTTTTCATTGGACATATGAGGCAAATTAAACCATGACCCAAATTTATTGGGAATGAAGGTATAGAGTTAGAAATCCCATAACCCAAGATGATGTGGATACTTGAAGAGAAGATAGTACAGACTACTTATAGGTCAATCTATATCACAAATACATAGAATAATGATCATCCCATTTGATTCCAAACATCATGAGAATTATAACATAGAATCAACACAATCAAACCAAGAGTGCAGGAGATTTTCAGATTCAATCACATTGAACAATATACAATAAGGAGATGATATACAATACACATGATAATACCAAGATAAACTCATATTCAGTGTGATTATCATGCACGTATCCTGTACTCCAGTAACTTCAATCAATCATACAAATCCCCAAAGCTGTTCTCAAGTATTCAAATCTAGCATTATCAAGAGGTTTTGTGAGAAGATCAGCAAGTTGATTTGTAGATGATACAAATTGCATAGACAGCACTTTATTTTCAACCAAGTCTCTTATGAAATGATGTCTTATGTCAATATGTTTGGTTCTAGAGTGCTGAACAGGGTTTTTGGAAATATTGATTGCACTCTCATTGTCACAAAATACAACTAAACTTGAATCCTTGACTCCATAGTCACTCAACATTTGTTTCATCCACAACAATTGTGCACAGCATGCACCAGCAGCAATGTATTCAGCTTCAGCTGTTGACAGAGCAATGGAATTTTGTTTCTTACTGTGCCAAGAAACCAAGGAATTTCCAACATAAAAGCAACCTCCAGAGGTGCTTTTCCTGTCAGCCACATTTCCAGCCCAGTCGGCATCAGAATATGCAGCAAGATTAAGATTGGTATCCCTAGAATACCAAAGACCATAACCCTGTGTGCCACTCACATAGCGAATGATTCGCTTGACAGCATGAAGATGTGACTCTTTAGGATTGGACTGGAACCTAGCACAAACTCCAACACTATATGAAATGTCAGGTCTACTAGCTATAAGGTAGAGCAAGCTACCTATCATGCTTCGAAATAAGGTTTGACTTACATCCTTTCCACTTTCATCCTTGGAAAGTTTTGTGCTAGTGCTCATTGGTGACCTAGCATGTTTAGCACTTTCAAGTCCAAACTTTTTGACAAGTTCCTTGGCATATTTGGATTGGGAAACAAATATCCCATCATCCATTTGTCTAACTTGCAACCCTAGGAAGTAAGTTAATTCACCAACCATGCTCATTTCAAACTCTCTCTTCATCTCTTCAGAAAAACTATGAGCAAGTGTATTCAAGGTTGATCCAAAAACAATATCATCAACATACACTTGAGCAACAACAATTGACCCTTGCACAGATTTTATGAACAAAGTTTTATCCACACTTCCTCTAGTGAAACCCCTCTCTAGAAGATATGATGTCAACCTCTCATACCAAGCTCTTGGAGCTTGTTTGAGACCATACAAGGCTTTCTTCAGCTTGTAGACATGAGTGGGATGATGTGGATCTTCAAACCTTTTAGGTTGTTCCACAAACACATCTTCTTGAAGAAATCCATTCAAGAAGGCACTTTTCACATCCATTTGGAATAGAGTGAAATTGAGATGACATGCAACAGATAACAACAGGCGAACAGACTCAAGTCTAGCAACAGGAGCAAAGGTTTCATCAAAATCTATACCTTCTTCCTGAGTATATCCCTGTGCAACAAGCCTAGCCTTGTTTCTAACAATGACACCATATTCATCAGTCTTATTTTTAAAAATCCATTTAGTTCCAATGACATTCTTATTTGATGGTCTAGGAACTAAATCCCAAACATCATTCTTGACAAACTGATGAAGCTCTTCTTGCATGGCAAGAACCCATTCCTCATCAAGCAAGGCTTCTTTGACATTTTTGGGTTCAATCTTAGAAGTATAACTCAGAAATGTCATCTCATTCTCAATTTGACTCCTAGTCCCAACTCCAACTTCAGGTTTTCCCACTATATTCTCACTAGGATGATATCTTTTGGACCAAGAGTTTGAAGGAATTGAATCATCAACAGGTGTAGAATTTGTCCCTTGATCATCACTACCTCTTTCACTTTGAACATTAACAACCTCCATATCATATTTTGATGAGCAAGGAGCATTAAATGATTCATCTTCAACATCTACAGATTTGTCAATTTCTTTGCTTACCAAGTCATCAATGACCACATTTATCGACTCCATCACAGTAGATGTCCTAAGATTGAACACTCTATAAGCACGACTGTTTGTGGAGTATCCTAGAAGAAAACCATCATCACTCCTAGAGTCAAATTTTCCTAAGGATTCTCTATCCCTAAGAATGTAACATTTGCTTCCAAAGACTCTAAAATATTTCAAATTGGGTTTCTTTCCTTTCCATAATTCATATGGAGAGCATTGAGTGTGAGGCCTCACATAAACTCTATTGATGATGTGACAAACAGTATTGACAGCCTCAGCCCAAAAATGTTTGGCTAAAGATTTGCTCAAAAGCATGACACGAGCCATTTCTTGAATGACTCTGTTTTTCCTTTCAACAACACCATTTTGTTGAGGTGTTTTGGGGGCAGAAAATTCATGATTAATGCCCTCACTGTCACAAAATTCACTAAACTCAGAGTTTTCAAACTCCCTTCCATGATCACTTCTTAACCTAATGATTTGATTGATAGTACATCCTTTCTCAATTTGAAGCTGCCTACACAAGGCTTTGAAGTTTTCAAAACAATCAGATTTTTCTCTCAAAAATTTTACCCAAGAGAATCTAGAGAAATCATCAACCATCACAAAAATGTATCTCTTTCCTCCTAAACTTTCAGTTCTCATTGGACCCATGAGATCAACATGAACAAGTTCTAGAGGTCTAGATGTGTTAATACCACTTGTTTTCTTATGAGACACTCTAATTTGTTTGCCCTTTTGACATGGTCCACATACACTTTCCTCAATTTTGTCAAACTTAGGAACTCCTCTAACAATTTCATTTTTTGACAATTTCGAGAGATCTTTGAAATTTATGTGACCAAGACGTTGATGCCAAAGCTCAACATCATCAACTTTGGCTCTATTACAAACTAGGGACTCATTTGGAACTATTCCATAACAGTTGTCACTTGTTCTTTTTCCTTCAAGAACACACTTCCCATCTTTACCAAAGACACGACATGTAGCTTTGGTGAAGTTCACTGAAAAATTACTGTCACAAAGATGACTAATGCTAATAAGATTAGCTTTAAGACCATCAACAAAAAGAACATCTTCAAGCTTAGGAAAGCCATGAGATTCAACAATCCCTTTACCTTGAATGTTTAATCTATTACCATCACCAAAAGTGACAGTCCTTCCATTACACTCTTCAAGGTGAACAAATAAGGACTTGTCACCTGTCATATGACGAGAGCAACCACTATCAAAATACCACTGTTTACTCTCTTTTGCCCTCAAAGCAGTGTGCACTACATTACATTTAAGACTCTCCTTTCTTACCCAAACTCTATTCCCTGTCTTAACCTCATGCAACTTAGGTAGCTTTCTATTTGATCCCAAATCAACTTTTAACCTAGGAGCACTTCTTGGTCTAGACAACTCAAGATTTTTGTGAAGGAGAAAACAATTTGGTCTAATGTGACCAACTTTTCTACAATGATGACAAGTAGGTGAGAATTGCCTAACTTGACCCCTATTCATCAACTTGAAACAATTTGGTCTTGAATGACCAATGACACCACAGTGATGACAAATCACTTTCTTTTGAGAAACACTCTTCACTTGGGTTTTACCTTTTCTAGGACAATTAGGTCTTATGTGTCCTACAACACCACAAGAGTGACATGTGGGAATCTTCTTGAAGGAATTTGGATTGAAGTGAGTCCTCTTATGACTAGGTTGAGACAAAGTCTCATTTTCAAGAGATGACTTGGAAGAAGGGACAAACTTGGTTCCTGAGGTTGATGGACCACTAGATGGTCCAACATAGCCTAGTCCAGATTTATCACTAAAGGACTTCCCAATGCTAAGAATGTGATCCAATTTTTTACTCCCATTGGACAATTTCAACAATGTTTCATTTACTAATTCCAATTCCTTTTCAAGATTTCTAACCTTCAAACACAAACAACTATTACTCTCAATTTCTGACTTGAGTCTTGATTCAAGACTCTTTACTTCTTTTTGATACTCACTCATTTTTGACACACAAGATTCATTATCCTGTTTCAAAAAAATAAGTCTATCATTCAAAGCAAATTTTTCAGTTTTCACATCTTGTATGTGAACCACATGATTTTTCAGCTCTTCTTTGAGTATCTCAATTTCACTCTCATCAGACTTGGCTTTCAAGGCCAAAGACACATTTTTCTTTTTCAGTTGATATGCCTCTTCATACAGGTTATCATAGGCCTTTTGAAGCTCAGTTTCATCATCCTCTAGATTTTCAGACTCATCACTAGACACTCCTAGCAATAACTCTAAG
This sequence comes from Hamamelis virginiana, assembly GCA_017140935.1. Classification (NCBI taxonomy): domain Eukaryota; kingdom Viridiplantae; phylum Streptophyta; class Magnoliopsida; order Saxifragales; family Hamamelidaceae; genus Hamamelis; species Hamamelis virginiana. Next base: position 9,106 of record JAESVK010052821.1, on the reverse strand, counting down.
TCATCTATATCCTTTTTGTTGGATGACACCTCATGTGTTTCCAAAGACACAACAAAAGCTTTCAACTCATTTTCAGAAGTAACATCAGACAATTGATTATCCAAACACATACAAGCACCAATAAGATCATTAAGTGCAATAGAATTTATATCTTGACAATTAGCAAACTCAACAACTTTCATAGAGAATTCAAAGGACAAGGATTTCACAATTTTGTCAGCAATTTTTGAATCATCCACTTTTTCTCCTAAGTCATTCAAGGAATTGACAATGTCACAGAGGTTTGTGTGGAAATTACAAAAACTTTCATGGTCACTCATCTTGATAACATCAAATTGATTCAATAGACTATTTAGTCTATGATTTTTCTCACATATGCTTCCCTCATAAACAATCACAAGATGATCCCAAGCTTGTTTTGATGTTTCAAAATTTTCAATTAGCTTAAGATCATGATCATTTAGAGCCTCACATATAAATTTGAAACCAATTTTATTCCAATTTTGAGATTCAATTTCATCCCGACTCCAATTTTCAAGAGGTTTCAAGATGAGTTCACCATCAGTGTTTAACATGGGATGTGACCAACCCATTTCCACACTTCTCCACACATTAACATCAATGGATTCTAAAAAAAATTTCATCTTGATTTTCCAGTACATGAACTTAATGTTCTCCAACCTTGGGGGTTTTTGAACACAAGTGGATTCACACATAGAATTTGTGGTCACAACAAAAGCAGTGAAATTACCCTCCTCATTTTCAGACTCATTCTCGTGAGAGGTATTATTCTCCTCATCACTATCACTCAGGGTAGCATTATGAGCTTTGTTTTGATTTCTTCTCTTTTCAGGACATTCTGCAGCCCTATGACCAGGTTTGTGACAATTGAAACATTCTTTTCCAGTTTTTGAATTCCTATTGTCAACTTTTGCTGATGATGTTCCTTGACCTCTGTCAAACTTTTTATTTTGATTTGAAAATCCTTGTTTAGCTTTGAGATATTTTTTGTATTGTTTAACAAACAGTGCAAGTTCATCATCATTCACATCAAGACCATTTTCAAGTGATTTAATATCTTCCTTCATTGAAGATAGAGCAATACCTTTGTTTTTAGTTTTTGAATCTTTTAGATTCATTTCAAATGTTTGAATGGATCCAACCAATTCATCCACTCGAATTGAACCTATGTCTTTGCTCTCTTCAATAGCAGTGATTTTGGGTTGAAACCGATCAGGAAGAGATCTCAAAATCTTTTTGACAACTTGAAAATCAGGAATTCTTTCACCAAGATTAAAAGAGGAGTTAACAATGTCACTCAACTTAGCATAAAACTCTGAAAATGTCTCATTTTCTTCCATGCAAATTCTTTCAAATTGAGAAGTGAGCATTTGAAGTTTTGAGTTCTTGACAAGGGTGGTACCTTCATGAGTTATTTTCAAAATATCCCATGCTTCCTTGGATGTTTCACACATCATGATTCTACGATATTCGCTAGCAGTCAAGGCATTGCAAATAGCATTCAGACCTCTACTATTCCAACTAGCTTTTTCTAATTCTTCCTTTTCCCATAAATCAGCGGGTTTAGGTATGGTGTCCTCACCAACTTTCATAGTGGGAGGGGTCCAACCTCTCTCAACAGTAACCCATACCCTTTCATCAAAAGATTTCAAAAATATCCTCATTCTAGCCTTCCAATAGGCATAATTTGATCCATCGAACTTTGGTGGACGTGTGACAGAATTTCCTTCCTCCATGGGAGAGGGAAATTATGATCTAGAGACCTTATCACCTAGGTGTAAGCCTATCACAGTGAATTAGGCTCTGATACCAATTGAAAAACCTAATCCCTACTAGATCACACGAATTTCAATACTTTTAAATACAAGTAACAAGTATGAAATAAATCAGCCACACTCAAGAAACATATATATCAAAGAACACAGAATGAATCAACTATCAAGAGGGATCCATGAACACAAGAATCATTCCATCCTTCTTGATAGTTTGAAATCACATCAACAAATAATGATTAAACACACGATATACGTGGAAACCCTTTCGGGAGAAAACCACGGGAGAACAAGAGCAATCCACTATGAAAGAAGAGTTACAGAGATTATACCATACACTCTATCTCACCAACCCATGGCCTAGTGTACTGAGATCTCCTCAACTCAGTCCATCGAGTCCTCCTTCTTCAAAGCTTGCTCATCAACTACACAAGTAGCCTCACTCTTGATGTCTTCATCCAAGAGCCATGAGAATGATCCTATCTCCACAGATGATTCTCACACCATGTATGTAAATGTGGTTTTCAAGGTTTCTAATCCATTCTAAGAAGGTTCATAATCAAATGATCAATATTCAAGCTCATACTCAATTTAGAAAAGAAGAACAACAGCCATCAAGTGAAGAAACCATATAGGTCTCGGAATGGAAATGATTTCTGGCGGCTGAGGTCACTAGAATCTGGAGAGACCTATTCCTTTTATAGTAACAACAGTAACCAATGAGAAAACAGGGTTAAAATTAGGTAAAATTAGGGTTTGCACGAACTTGGATCGATCCAGGCAAGGCTTGGATCGATCCAAATTGAATTGGACCAAAAACCACCATTCTGTAAGAAGTTTAACTCGAAACTGGATCGATCCAGCCAAGGCTTGGATCGATCCAACTTGGCCAATTTAAGTTCTTTCAAATATGCATTGTGAAGGTGCAAACTTTGGATCGATCCAGGTCTGTTAGAAGTATGCCCTAAAACCAATCCTAAAGGGTATATTGAGTTTCATATTATCTATATATGGAAGGTATAACTTATCTAATATGTTCTCACATATATGATAAGGTCCATGAATAAATGATAAGAGAAATATGCATCTCAAAGAGTTGAGATAGAGAGACTGATATTTCTCATATACATCTATTCTAAAAGAGTTCCTACTCGAAGGTTTATTAAAGTGGATATTTAATTAACCGTATGAAGAGTAGCACAGATTTAAACCGACTCATATGGAGGATAGGTAGTCTTTCCTATCAGTGTAGTGACACTTAGGTTAATCTGTGGGTGCATATTAGAGAATATGTACACTGAACATGATCTGCAAAGAGTATTCCTATGGTAGTTCTGTCAAAGGAATATTCTAGTGTTATGTCCATTAATTTGGTAATCCTTAGACCTGAGACACCATAGCTGTCTTGTGTATAGGTTGCTAGAGTTTGATAGTATCTCGTACGGCCTTAACCATCAGGTTGTAATCGGTACTTATTGGCTCTAATGAGTTATACATGAAGATGGATGAGTGTGCAATAAGGGATCATCACTCTCAGTTATATGAGAGAGAATGTCAGGATAAGTTCACAAAGATAATTCTCAAAGGGAACCTCTGGCCAGAGTGATAGGTAAACAGTGAAAAGAGTTTCACTGCGATTACCTTATTGAGATTATATTTTGTGGAACAGATATCAAGTGGTTGAGATAGGGTTTGACTAAAACCATACCTATTATCTTATCTGTGACATTAGGGGATGAAGGATTAAGTAACATGAAGGGTTCACATAGTTCAGCTATTCACCTAAACCTAGGGTATGTCATGATATGTTGCTAGATGTCACTCATGACCAGTGAAAGCCTATTGATAAAGTGTTATCAATGAGGGCAAAATTGGAATCGTTCCAATTGAACCTTAAAATAGAAAGTTTCTATTTTTGGGAGACATAGAGATGTCCCCGTCACTGCTAGGTTAGGGTGAACCCAAAGGGTCACACACAATAGAGAGTAAGTGAGTTCCTTAAGCTTGAGAGAGGGGAATCCTATCATGGCGTTTGTTTGACTTTAATAATTAAACGTTAATTGATTAAAAGTCAATACTAACCGAGAATAGGATTATTCTATTCGAGGATGATTGGTCATGCTAGCACTAGTAACCAAACACCCCCCAAAGAGGAGAAAGTCTATAAATATGAGTGTTTCACACACTCTAGGCCATGCTAACCCTAAGAGCCGAATTCTCTCTTCCTCTCCCTCTCCATTCTAGCTTGCCACAAAGAGTTGTGGAAGACTAGAGAAGGTTTCGGAGTCTTGCTCTCGTGTGGATACGCTTTGGAGGTTTCATGCTTTTGAAACTCGAAGGATTCCTACACCGAAGAACATAATCAATGTGAGTTTTTACATGCTTTGATTAACTGTTTATTTATATATATATGATCCGATGCTTGTATCGTTCTTGGAGGTTTTGTGAACATGGATGTTTTATTAAAAATGAAAAAGTTTTGTTTTTACCCTCTTCCGCTGCGCATCCATGTCTGTGGTTTTCACAGAACCTTTCAGTGGTATCAGAGCCATATCAAGCATGATCATATGTATTATGATGGCAATCAATGGCTATGATAAATTAAAATCAAGTCAATGTGGTTTAAAAACCCTATATGAAATTCGGCCATGGAGGGAATCCTCTATGTTTATTGTTTTTGTTCTTTTGTAAAATTGGCAACTAGGGTTTTAGGAAACCCTAGCAAGGTCACGGCTTGAAGGGCTGCACTAGAGGATTCGAATATGAGAGGGGCTGCCTCTATATGGTTCGGCCATGTGGGATAATGCCTTTTGATTTTTGAGTTTTAAAGATTTGATAAAAACCTTAAAAGGTTTAGGGTTTTTTCTTATCATTCTCTCTCTCTTTCTCTCTCATATTTTCGGACATCTCTAGGGTTTGTTCTTCATTGTTTTTATGATTAGGGTTTGTTCCCTTTGATGCAAGGATGCCAATGATGTGATCTAATCCTCCATTAATGGTGAGACTCTCTTCCTTCTCTCTCTCTCTCCAATTCGGGCACTAGGGTTTCAAACCCTAGTATGATTCTTTTTTATTTTAATTCTTGATTTGGGTTATGGTAACCCTATAATCAATAAATAATATTGAATCTTGAATTTTTAAAAACCCTAGACATGATTAGATCATGTTCTTGTTTTTGAAAATATGTTCAAAAGAGTGTTTTTCATCAAAAATCATAATTTTGAATGTTTATGGGGTTCACGGCCATTAGGGTTTTTGCCCTAGTATGGTACGGCCATGAGGGTTCATCACCCTCTAATGTTGTGGCACATGGGTTTTAGAAACCCTAATATGATTACATGTTCTTGATTTAAAATTAAATGGGTTTAATGTTTAATTCTTGAAGCTTGTGATTATATAATTTAATTTTGATTAAATTGATTTGTGTTAATGGAGTTTGTTAAATGGTTTAACAATGGCCTATTAGGGTTTTTCAAGAACCCTAATTGATATGATTATGGTGGCTGCAATGTGGTTTAGGTAACCCTAAATCATATTAGGGAATTCCTTGTTATGAAATTAATTTCTTTAATTGTCAAACAAGAACAACCTAAAAATTTCCTATTTTGAGTTTTTCAATTTAAGAAAGTCTCTTGTTTTTGATTCTTTCTTGTTTTGAATAATTTGATATTTGGAAAGGATGGCAAAGAAATTTTGGTGTTTATGGAAACCCTAAAATGGGATTAGGTTAGGTTAAACCCTAACCCTAACCCTAACCCTAAATAACACTCTCTCTCTCTCTCCTCAATTTCGGCCACAATGGTTGGGAACCAAAATGGCCTTGTTTTATTTTTGGTTTTATTATCCTTATGTTCTTCATATGTTTAACAAATGGTTATGAAGTTTTCAAAATGATTTTCTTGTTTTTGAAAATGAAAAATGAAGAATATAGAAGGTTTGATAAAACATGTTTTATAAAACTCATTTTTATGTTCTTGAGAGATTGAATGATTCATGTGATGAATCAATGATTTTAATTTATTGAAATCAATTGGGGATGTTGCCTAATAATGTATAAATATGTTAAAAACGTTTTGGCATGATTTTACATTAAAGGAATTGTTTTTAAAATGGTTTTAAAATCATTTCTGGGTTGCTGTTTTTCCAGGACAGCAACTACATAGCTTTTGTAAAATCTAAGAAAATTAGTTTCTGGGATTTTTGAAGCTTGCCACCTATCGACTTCATTAATATTAGGTCTTAACAAAGTCTAGGAAGAGTTCCCATGATTTTTAATGACCTATGATAGCCACACTAGAATTTTTGTGATTAAGAGTCAAATCTGCAGAATCTGACTCTCTATCGCAAAAGGCCTCTAATTGATACCAAACGTTGGAATCAAGTTATGAGACCCCTGCCATTGGAAAGAAGACTGAAAAACCTAGTGAAATGAAGTGTTTCCACAACTTAGTTAACTCTAGGTTAAGCCCAACAAAGTCATTTGTGAAGGATTTCCAGAATCTGTCATGGTTTGGAGTTCGAGTCACAAATCACTTTAAAGTGATACCAAACGTTGGAATTACTTAATGAGACCTATGCCATTTGAAAGAGGACTGAAAATCCTTGTGAAATAGAGTATTCTCACATTTTAAAAGGTTGTTTTAATATAGGAAAGATTGGTCCCAAAACAGTAGCTGAATTCTGAAATTTCTGTTGTGAAATAGAAATTGTTTCTTTCTTTGAAATTTTATTTTGAGTTATTATTTATTCCACCTATGTAGATTAATAGTGATTGATCTACTGAGCTCATTAAAGTGTTAATAGCATGGTAGGAATTGTGAGAATAATTTCTCAAATTAAATACTTTATATTTAAAACCCTATTAGTGTCTTTTAGGAGTTTTATTTATATTGAAGAAAGGAACTAGTATTTGTCATATGGGATATGATGGTATTCTTTTAATGCGATTAAAAGGATTGAATTATTATTATAAGATAATAATAATAATGAGATTATTATTGTTATAGGATAATAATAAAGACTTGACTTTAATTAATTATATGCCATTTGCCATCATTGCCTTTGCTTTATGTAGCTTTCTTATTTTATGCATTTGTGAATGTATAACTGTTAAAGGATGATTATGGAATTAAGACCAATTAAAATGAGTTGTGATTGGCCGCATGTGATGTGATTGCTTTATTTGAATGGGTTATATTTAAATGTGTTTAAATATGGTGATGTAATTATTTGGGGCTTGCATGCCTCTTTCCCCTCTCTACATTTGTAATCCCCTTCTCCTTAATCCCTTTCTTTTATTATGATGTAATTCAAAGAAACTTGTGGAGGACTCAAGGAACCTGGTGGAGTCATGTACGAGAGGAAAGCAAGGACTTTGGAAGGACTTGGCTTGCACATCAAGGATCTTGCGTGAAGATTTTTGATTTTATGTAATAGTTACATAGTTATTAATTACGATCACCTAACCCACCTTATAAACTGAGGGTTCATCTTTTATGGCTCAAAGCTTGAACCCACCCTGAAAAGTCCATAATCTATCCTAGGCCCATTAATGTATGTGATGTATGCTAGTAAGGGCCTTGACCTAATTTATTATATGTTCAAAATGAATCTACCCTAGTCTCTCAGAGGACAGTGGGAGGATAATTGAGAACTAATAATAAAAGTAGGTCTAAACCTGTTTTATTTATATATTGTGATATATAATATTGATGCATGCGATGTATGGATAATTTATGAAAATGAGACCTTTTTACAAAACCCCTATTTTCATAAAATCAAGTTGTAAGGAAGAAGCTTTGGGCTTTATCCTAGCCTCCTACCATTACAAGAAAGGTGAGTCTTTATGGTGGATGTGTTTGGCTGCAGATATGTGGGAACACATTCATTGTGAAGGTTCAAACCGGCTTGTTACATATAGGATATCATGAGGTGCGATAATGGGGCTTACCAAGAAACTAACATGTGAGGGATGCCACATTCAATTGACCATACTCATGTGAATGGTAGGTGTAACTTGACTAAAATGTACTATCCAAGAAACTATTATGTGAGGATACTACGATTTTAGAGGCTAAAGGATGATTGGAATTTGCTTAGGTGAAGCATTAGGATAAAGAGTTATCCACTCATTAAGGGTTAGTATCCAAGAAACTAACATGTGAGGTTACTAATTCTTAATGGGACCCCAATCCCTGCTATGGAAATTCATCTTTTGAAATTCCCAAGTCTCATCTTAGGGTGTATGAGATTTGAACAAAATAGTGGGAGGAAACATAGAAATTAAAGACCAAAAATTTTATGTTTTATTAATATGAAACTTATATTATTTTCTGTTGTAGATGGCACCACTAAACCCTCTTTCTCGTATTCTTGATGACAATCGTTTGACTGGCCCAAACTTTAATGACTGGATGAGAAATCTGAAAATTGTTTTGTCTGCTGATAAGATCGACTATGTTCTTAAGTCTCCACGCCCTAATGCTCTACCTGAAGGGGCATCAGAAGAGGAACGAGACACTTACCAGAAGTGGCTCGAGGATGATGTGCAAGTGAGATGCTATATCATGGCATCGATGACTAATGAGCTCCAAAGGCAACATGAGGTCATAGATAGCTCACATGCAATCATCAAACATCTGAAGGAGCTGTATGAGTCACAGAATAGGGTTGTAAGGTACAACACTGTTGGTGAGCTCTTTTCCTGTAAGATGGTAGAAGGAACATCTGTCAATGAGCATTGTTTGAAGATGATCCGGAATATCCATGCCCCTCATGATCTAGGTGTGGATATCTCTTCTGAGATGGGGACTGATATTCTCCTTCACTCTCTTCCTGCTAGTTACAAACCGTTCATCATGAACTTTCACATGTCTGATGTGAATGATAAAGTCTCTTTGACTGACTTGATGAACATGTTGTCAACTGCTGAGGAGACCTTGAAAAAGGACTCCAAAGGAAGTGCTTTGGTTGTAGATGGGGCCTCGACTTCTAAATCCAAGCCCAAGGGCAAGGGTAAGAAGAAGAAGAAGTCCAATCTTAAACCAAAAGGAGGTGTGAAGAAGAAGGAATCAAAGGACACAAAGGGAAAGTGTTTCCACTGCGGCAAAACTGGTCATTGGAGGAGGAATTGCAAGGAGTACCTCGCCTCTTTGAAGAATGGTTCTTCTAGTGGTACGTCTTGTTATTTATTCATTTACTAATTACGAATTAGTATTCTGCTTATGGTATACGATACCTAATTGTGTTTTATTGTACAATGCGATTGTATGTAGGAGACAAAGGGAAGCAGAAGGTCGAGTGAACATCGAGCT
>JAESVK010052795.1:0-18004 GCA_017140935.1 Hamamelis virginiana | reverse complement strand
ATTAAAAGGGAAAATTGCAGAAATTGAAAGTACTGAAAGTAAAGACTATAAAAGTAAAGAACAATCCTCAAGTGAGAATTGAGCCAGGCATTAAAAGAAAAATTGCAGAAAGTAGAAATTGCTGAAAAAGTAAATGACCGAATAAAAAGCAGAATTGAACTGTAACATGAAGTCTATTAAAATTAATAGAGTAAGGATTCAGAGCAAAAGTCTTGAACCCTCTTTAAGTCGCCTTTACACGTGTATATATAGAAGGAAAATTTGAAAGACGAATTTGCCCTTGAAAATATCTAAAAATATCAAGGCAAGCCATCAGCCGCCTAAGGACTATCGATAGCGAAGTATCGCTATCGATAGAGGTACTATCGATAGCGATACTTGGCTATCGATAGCGATACTTGGCTATCGATAGTCATGTGGCACTTTGCTTGGTATGAAAAGACAACTTCTTGCAGACTTTTCGCACTTCAATGGCTATAGCTGATCTTTTCTGGAATGCTCTCGATTCGTGACGATACTCAGGGATTCATAGGCGACGACTTCGAATTTATACAATCTGCACAGATTTCTTGAAACAGAGAATTTAACCACTTTGTGCAGATTTTATACAAAACGAGATATTATTATACAATTATTTATATAAGAGAACACAGTAATACCATCATTTTAGAGTATTATTGTGATACAATCAATCTCTACTAAAAAAGAAAATCATATCTATGAAACCAATCCCTAGTATGCATTCTAAACATGAAATAAGCTCATAAGGATACTCCTAACAATCAAACAATGATCATAACATATCAAAGACTCTAACTCAATACTAGACTTAGCCCAAAGTTCTCAATAAAACAACAAAGAAAAAGGACTCTAAACATGTTAAACATTGCATGAACATAAAAATATTCAACCCTAACTTATCATACATGATTAAAGTCTACATTCTCAACCTAAATCATGCATGAAAATAAAGGAATGAAAGCCTACATTCTACAATATACAAAAAAACTACCCAAAAAATTCTAAATCCTAACTGTGTTACACAATGATGCACTCAAACTAACCTTTAGCCTTCTTTTTCCTTGCTCCTAGCCTTCTTCTTCAACCTTCAATGGCCCCCAATTTCGTGGCTAATGGTGGCTGCAACTCTATAAACTCCCAATGTCTTCTAATGCAAAGTAGGCTCCCCTTAAACCTATTCTTAAGTGATGTATTTATAGAAAGAGGCTCTAAATTGATCAATAGTTGTCATTAAAACCCTAGGGAGTGATCTAAGGGTCTCAAATCAGTCTTCCAAGGTCTCTAAGGTCGTGCCAAGTGTCCCAAGCTGAGCTAGATAGCCATTGGAAGAGTCCCAAAGCATCCAAACTCTCAAAAAATCAAAATTGGGCGAATCTAGGCATTGGGCATGGATGACCATCCACCCTAGGATGGTCGACCGTCTAGCTTGGATGGCCAACAATCCATGGAGGGATGGTCATCGAGCCCTCAGCCCAATTTTGCCCTATCTCGACCTGTCTCGGCTGTTTTCGGCTTTCCGGACCCGTTTCAAGTCCAAATTTGACGATTCAAGCGCCAAAACGATCGTGATTCGATTCTCCATGTTTCTAGAAGAGTTTGAGGATGAAAAACCTTAAAAAAAGTCAAGGGGTTGAGAGAAACCAAGCCGATTAGCTGTTTTTGGCCTATCGGGCCCTTTTAGGGTTTTGAAATCCACTAACCGATTGGTCATAAAAACCATTTCTACTTCTCAAAAAAAGTTTTAAATAATTTTAAGAAAGTTTATTGAAGCCTTTGAAGGCTTTGGTTTGATAAAAAGATCGAATCCCGGTCATTCCCAGTTAAAACCCTAATATGAGCTTGAAATGGCCTTTTGGGCCTTAAGAGCCAATCAAGAGCTAGGAGGCTCAACAGACCTTGCCACTAATCAACTTAGCTACCAAACACACCCTAAATATCCATGCTAAAGCCTCGAGGCCATTCGAGACAAGACCGACAGTCATTCAGAGCTTTTGTGATCAAAAGGACAGTACTGCCCTTCAAGTCACAGAAGGCCTTATTTTCTATCAGGCTTTGCTCAGAATGCCATGAAATTTAACAAGGATGTTCCTAGACTCTCTAAAAACCTAATGCAAAAAGAACTGACTCAATCTGACCTAAAAACCAACATGCGATAATGACCTCTATCTAATTACTCACGATGGTAGAACTGGTAACTTAGGGTTTTAACACCCTATTTCACCTTTAATCACAGCCAACCATTCATGACCATACTCATGGTCAAAAATGGATGTCTACACCCTGATAGTGTCTCATGAAACATTTGGGCTAACAGATCATCGTCAGCCCCTCATGGGTGCATGGCCCTTACGTACATTTTTCAAATGGGACTTAGGACAACCCATTCCATCAAACTTCTCTAACTCGGGCATTCTGAAATGAGTGGGCATACGGGCCATAGGGAACAGAGATAACGACGACATGTCCACCAGATCATCAGACTTTCTAATACCTCTCAAGGCTTTTTCCAGGGCTTCTACTTTACTACTCAACAATATGGGCTCAGTGGAAAAGAAGGCGAGGACTTTGGGCTTAGATTCTTTATCCAGATCAACAGGCTGAATAAATTCTGTACCAGACCTAGTGGGCTCAGCAACTATCTTTGGTCTAAGGAAATATTCTTCCTCATCAACATTTTCAAATAGAGGATTAGTACGGGCTCGCACCTTATCCTCTTCTTCTTTCTGATGAACTAACTCTTGGACCACTTTTAAGAGTGCCTCGATTTTCTCATTAGTTGTCTTTCCATTAGATTCAGCAACAATAGAGGTATGATCTTTGTGACTAGACATTTCTGAATCGATAGGTAAACCCTTAAATAACCGACCGCTATAATCACGACGCCAAGCCAGAATGCTAGGAAAAGAAAGGGAAAAGATTTGAATCAACTAAGAGCTTCCAGTGTGAAAAGGAATGAATAAAGACAATCTCACATGCTCACAAAAGTATAGGCCCAAGGCCTACACATCAATCTCACTCTCCCATATTCTATCTTATGAAAATAGGCCTAAGGCCTAAGTACGAATCTCATTCTTACAGCTCATATCTCAATCTTACCACAGGCCTTATATCTTCTATCCAATTGACATGAGCCTAAAGCCCACATCTCAAACTCACTGCGGATCTAAACCTTTTATCCAAAGGGCATGGGCCTAAAGCCCACATCTCACGTCTCACGTCTCATGTCTTCTCCTAAGACTCACAAATCAATACCACTATCTGGGCAACGTAACACTACCACAGGCCTAAGCTCATGAATCTATAGGGTACTAGTCTTTATTAGGTACCTTGACTCTTTGAAGACATATCCCTTAAGAGTTTAGGGCATTTCATAAAGGTCTAGTCCTACAGATCCAGGTACTAATGGTTCTACACACTTCACAATCAAAGCTTAATACAAAACCGGTGGGGAAAATCCGGCAGCATAACATTACAATAGTATGTGATCAGGCGATGTAGGGTATGTGTCCTATAGAGACAGTCTATATGGACTAATGCAAAGGGTAGGCTGAGTGTCCCTTACTCGCTCGGTCCAATCGATATACCTAACCACATGTGACATTAGGAATGCCACGTGAGTCCAACAGTACGTGATTGGTCTGTTTGATATACCCGAGGGTACTTGGCAAGAAGAGTGATGGCTTTCGCATACATGGAACCCAAGAATCAAAGAGACTGGACCCAGGGCTAGGCTCATCATTTGACTTTAGCATACAACGTCCTAAACATGCAGAGACAATGCGCACACAATGCAGAATTCAAGTCACACAGTCATACAAATGCAAGTGGTTGATTTTATTAAATTAAGAAATTGAAAAGCCCAAAAATAATTAATTGGAGTTTAGCCCTCGACATTCCCAGCGGATTTGCCAATCTGTGAACCAGCCACCTATCCCAAGGGATCGAGAGGCTTTTGTTCACTTTGGGTCATCGTGGATTGTCGATGATGTTTATCCTTCTCTATTATCCTTCTCTATTATCCACGTTTATCCTTCTCTATTATCTACTCAAGATTGGGTTTTTGAAAAAAATGATAAGAGTTTGTAAAAAACTGGGAGTCGCCGCCTTATTTTTAGGGAACAAGGAAACCACAAAAAGAGTTTTATTTTCAATAAAACATTGACCCCATTTTTAAGGAAAAGCAAGTCTTTTGAACCAAAGTAGGATTCAGGGGCTAGGTTATGAAATGGGAAGGTTCTAAGGAACTCCTTGTAGGCACCCACCTCACCCTAATTAAAGGTCTCCTAATTAAGTTTGGGCTTTATCAAAATCTTATCACAACAATGTTATTTATCTAATCAACCACAAAATATGAATAATAATAATGTATAATAATAATAATAGATAGTACAAAAGTATACACAATCCTAACGATCTTAGGAGACTCATAGTCAACCTAAGATTGGACGTGCGCCCTATTGACTTCCTACGTACCTTACCAATTTCTTGATAAAGATCAAAGTCCACGTAGTTCGATTATATAGGACTCTCCTATTGTAATGAATTATATAGCCAAAAGGATTCTACCTTATCTAGGACACTAACTTCGAGAGTTTGGGTTTCAACAAAATACTTTTTGCATAAAAGATGGAATTTCATTCCATTTTAAACACTTCAAAATCACTTATCTTTTGGTGTTGTTCTCGAAGTACGATCCTAAACTAAGTAGAACTCGATTGCTATCAAAATTCTTACAACAAAGGATAGTCCTAAGTTAGGTTAAGTAGCCTCCCTAACCCTAGGGTTTCTAGCTAATCCTAAGTTAGTCTAAAGTACCTAAAACACTAAATAATGTATGCTGGAATTTCTGGAAAATGCATAAAAAATGCAATAAAGAATGCAAATAATGCATGAAAAATGTCCTAAAGGCAATCTAAGTTGTCTATCTGAACCTAGGCATGTTTCTATGTTAGTTTGGGCCTAAAAAATGACTTTTAATACACTTTTAAGGTATTTTTAATCCATGGACAGATTTATATATACCTTTTAAAATGCATTAAAGTCCATAAAAATAACAAATAAGAAAGGTAAAAATGACTAACATGCAACCTAATATGCATACTAAAACTATCATCAAAACATAGCATCATAATCATACTTCTCATAACTCATTTAATCACAAGGGAAGGGACTTATCTTTGCATGCTCCCTCGAACAAAATTCATAAAACATTCCAAGTGATAAAAATAATTATGATTGAGAACAATTTTAATGCTAAACTTTTGAATAAACTATCATCCTAATAAAAAAAGGTTTAAACACGCATTCCTATATACCAATAATCCCTCTCATGCATACTAAAAGGAAACTTAATCCTAAACACTTAATCCTAACATGAGGTGATAATAGAAGAATAGAAGAAGAAATATGCATATATTCCATGTATCATAAGACTAATCCCTATCATGCATACTAAAGAAAAAATAAACTAGCCCCTATCATGCATACTAAAGAAATAATAAACTAATCCCTATCATACAGACTAAAATAATAATAAACTAATCCCTAACACCTAACCATAGCATAATATGATCATAGCAGAAATAAGAAGAAGAAGAAAGAAGAAGAAGAAGAAGAAGATGCAAACATTTTAAACTAAAGTACAATAATTAATTGTACTAACCTTTTTTGATTCCTTCTCCCTTGCTCCTAAGTCTTCTCCAACCTCTAAAGGTCTTCAAGATATGGCTAATAGTGCTATAGGGGAAACTTGTGCAATGCTCAAGTCTCTACTCTCCAAACTAGCTCTCTAATGCCAATTCATTGTCCTCTAATTGATTTCAGGGCTCTCTATTTATAGAGGGACTTGAAATTGATCAATGGCTCACATTAAAGGGCTCTAAACTAGCCTTCCAAGGTGTTTAAGTTCATCCCAAAGTCCCCAAGGCTGCACAGGACACATGGCAAGCACTCAAAGGAGTCCTAGGCAGAGAAAAACACTGAAAAATTGGCAAAACTGGGCGGATGGGTCGATGACCATCCACCTAGGGACGGTTGGCCGTCCATGGGTGGACGGTCATCCATTCCCTCACCCAATTTTGCCCTATTTTGGGCCTGTCTCGTTCCGTTTTGACCCGGTTTCGGCTTTTTTCGGCTTTTCGGGCTCATTTTAAGTCCAAATTCGACGATTCAAGAGCCAAAATGATCGTGATTCGATTCTCCATGTTTTAAGAAGTGTTTAAAGTGAAAATACATTGAATAAAGTCAAAGTGTTGGGGAAAAGTTGACCGATTAACTGTTTAGAGCCAACCGGGCCCAAATTAGGGTTTTGAAATCTGCTAACCAATCGCTTTCAAAAATCATTTCTTCTTCTCGAAACAGGTTTTGAAATCATTTAATAAAGTGTTTTAAAGCTTGAGGAGGCTACAGTTTGATAAAAATATCTAATCCCGGTTGTTCCCGGTCGAAACCCTAATTTGAACTTGAAAGGGCCTTTTGAGCTTTGAGAGACAATCATGAGCCCAGAGGTCCTATCACACCTCGCCACTGACCAACTTAGCTACTAAATACTTCCTAAATGACTATGCCAAAGTCTCAGGACAATTAGAAACCAGCTCGAAAGTTTTTAGGTGCTTTTGTGACTTAAAGGACAATACTGCCCTTTAAGTCACAAAAGGCCTTATTTTCTATCAAGCTATGCTCAGAATGCCATGAAATTTTACAGGGATGTTCCTAGACTCTCTAAAAACTAAATGCAAAAAGAACCGACTCAATCTGACCTAAAAACCTACATGCGGTAATGACATCTACCTAACTACTCACGAGTGTAAAACTGGTAACTTAGGGTTTTAACACCCTATTTCACCTCTAATCACAGGCAACCATTAATGACCATACTCATGGTCAAAAATGGATGTCTACAGGTGGCCGAAAAACTTGCCAGTGGTAGAGATAGTGGAGAGTTGTTGCGGTGATGGTGGCTAGGGTATAAGGGTGGTTTGCGTGAGGGAGAAAAAAGTGAGGAGAAGAAAAAGAAATAGGAAAATAATGGAAGAAAAGAAAAGAAAAATGAAGAAAAAAATAGGGGTGACCTGCGCGGGACCTTTAGGTTTCTAAAAAAAGTTATTTATTATTATTTTTTCAATTATTTTATTTTATTTTATTTTTATTCTTTTTGAAAATCATGGGGAAGCCTATCGATAGGGTTTAGGGCCTATCGATAGGTTCATGACTCGGATTTTGCAGAGAAAGAAGACTGCAAGGGAAGACTATCGGTAGGATATATGACCCTATCGATAGGGGGACATCCTATCGATAGGGTAGGTGATCCTATCGATTGGGATGCTCCAATTTTCACACTTTCGAGCAATTTTCCACTTTTTATGCATCATGAAGATCCTTAATGCATTTAGACACTCAAAACTACTTAAAAACAACTCCCATGACATACCCAAACCAAGGTTTCCTATGTTTATGACCAAAATGGATATACGGCTAAAAATAAGGTATGAATGGTGACCTGACTGACCTAAAACAAAAACTACTGACACTAAGGCTTAAAGACTCTGAACAATGGCCTAAAATCATATTCAAAACATGCTTAATGTTTCCAATTGATCACAATTCATCCATGATAACATATGCACCTAATTAAGCAACGATGCGATGCATAATCAACAAAACAACAGCCAAGTACGCTAAAACGAGCAAGACGAATAATTGTGCCCTAGAAAGACATGAATGGCTCAAAACATGCATAAATGGTTCAAGTCTCCACTCTAATTAGGATCACCTCATTTACTCATATGCTAGAGAAAATATTCCTACCGATTAGTGCATGTGCAATTGTATTAGGAACAACCTAATTCAAAGACAAGTTGCACAATAAATGCCTCAATATGATCAAATGGGTATTATAAATGCATGAACAGTTGAGAAGTCATCATTAATGACAAGAAATAACACCCTAAAATGAAAAAAAAAAATTCATAGCTAATTGCAAGAATGGGACACATAAATCATCCAAATAATGTAATCACAAAATGAAGTGCAATAAAATGCATGTCAAAGCCCCCTCCAACTTAAATCCTAGCATTGTCCCCAATGATGGAGAAAATAGAACAAAAGCCGGCGAAGAACGGGAAATTCAAGCAACTAACCATGTACAACTAACTAAACACACGAACTCAACAAGACCAACACATGGGTTTCCTCCCAAGAAGAGCTAAGTTTAACGTCCTCAACCAGACATGGTATGAGTTCTCAATCAAACTCATTGGTGGGGTCCTCTAAATCTATGGACTCGACCACCATCCCATCCCGAGTCACATCCCCATCGCCAAGGCCCTCAATATAAGACTTAAGCCTTTGGCCATTTACCGTGAAAGTGGAACCATCACGAGGATTGCTAATCTCTATAGCACCATGGGGGAAGACTTTGGAAATCGTGTAAGGCCTATCCCATCAAGACCTTAGTTTGCTTGGAAATAAGCGCAGTTTAGAATTAAAAAGCCAAACTCTCTGATTAGGCTCAAAAGATTTCCTAGTGATGTCTTTATCATGAAATTCATTTATTTTGGCTTTATAGATTTTTGAACTTCCATACGTTTCATTGCAAATTCCTCAAGCTCACTAAGTTGAAGTTTGCGGGTGAGAACCCACTTTCTTCATCTCAAAATTAAACTGTCGGATAGCCCACAGTGATTTATGCTCAGGCTCGACAAGAAGATGGCATGGTTTTCCATAAACTCACTACTACAAAAAAGCCCAAAGAAGACGCTAAGTAGAAGACGGTTTTAAAAAATGACTTCAAAAGATAACAAAGAAGACATTTTTCATTGACCGTCTTTTTGTTAAGGAGTTCAAGACGGTTTTATTTTAACAATCTTTAATGGCCATAATATTCAAGACGCTTTGCTGTGAGAGTCTTCTTATGAGAAATTAAAACGGCACCGTTTTAGACACAAAATATAGTAGACTTATGAAATAGTGCGCTAGCTTCTTTTGGGTTCCCTCCAAAAGCTTTCATGCATCTCCCGAAACCCTTGTACTCCCGAAACCCTCTTGTGCTTCCTTCGTCTGCGTCAACCTCGAGAAGAACAATGGACAGCTGATAATGGATTCCCTCCGGTGAACTCCTTTCCTCCGGTCAGAGAGTCAATCGTGAAGGTAGACCAAAACCCACATCGCGCGGCATTGACTTACCTCGATCTCCTCTGTTTCCTCATCACTTTTTTGGACAGAAAGGAACAATCGACAGCTGGTTTTGAGTTCCCTCCGGTGAACCCCTCTCCTCCGGTCAGAGAAGCAATCATCGGCGGCATCCAAAACCCTCATCGCACGGCGTAGAGGTACTTGCCTCTCCTCTGTTCCTCGTCACTTTCTTGGTCAGAAAGGAACAATCGACAGCTGGTTCAAACCCTAACTCTCTCTCGGCATCACTGCTGGTCCAAACCCTAAGTCTCTCAGCATCACAGTTGTTTCAAACCCTCACCTAGCTTTCTTTCTCTATCTATACCTCTAGCGCGACCCTGAGCTAACAATCCAAACCCTAACTCGCCTCCGTTCGATCTCACCCCTCATCGATGAGGCTTGCTTGAGTGGCATCCATCATCATCCTCGTGTGAAGGAAATGCCATGGCCACCAATTGATTTACTGGTGGTTCACCAGAAGTGCCATCATCATCCACCATCATCCTCGTGTGAAGGAAGTGCTTCATTGCCGAAATAGTAGAGCCATGGTCACGGCCATTTAAGACTCGTCTGAGCGGCATCCCTATCTCCCAGACATTTGCTGTAAGAAATGCTAGGTCAGTAGATTTCTAAATAAATTTTAACTCTATTTAATATACTTGTGCATGTGTACATTGGTGTGTTTTTTATTTGGTTGAAAGCTATAGCTACTCCCCCCAATTCCCGGGTTGCCATGGTATGAAGGATCATAGTGTTTTTATTTTCTAGTTGAGGTTTAATTTTCGTTATTTTGGCATGGTTTCTCACACTAGTGAGTCGTGGCTAGACTTTGGGTTGCTCTGTTTTGGTGGAATCTTGAGTCTCAGTTGTTTTGGAGGCTATTTTGCTATATATATATATATATTTTTTCTGTTGAGGTTTAGTTGCCTTGTCGGATTGCGTATCCGTTTGGTTTTAGATCTTCAGCTCTAATGCTCTCAGTTGCTTCTCTTCTTTGATTGGGGTGTTTGTGCTACATTAAATGGACACATTTTGGAAGCAAGTTCAAGTATGGATGACTTCTAATGAACTCTAAAAACTTCTTGGATCATTTTTTTCTTTTTTTTCTTTTTCGTTCCTCACTTTTTCTCTTTTTTCTTTTTTCTTTTTCGTTCATGTTTTCTTACACGTATGAATGCAGGCCACGACTCCAGAGTACAAAGCCTTTCAAGAGCAAGTTCTTAGTAATTGCTCAAAGTTTGCATTGGTACAAATCAAACACAGTTGAATTTGGTACTGAGACAAGATATCATAAATTAGGCATTGATGTGCGGTTTATCTATCTATTTTTATCTAAAAGATTACATCTATTTTTTAGGTAATTGCTGTAATGGGTGGCTTTGCATAATGAGGAAGTCATTCAATGATGGTTGGGATCGTATACTGTCAAAGCATCTTGTACCATTGTAATATTGTATAGGTAAACTTTCATACACTTTTGCTCAAATATATCTTGGTTTCAGTAGAAGTATTTCCTAGAAAAAATTTATGCTTTATTTATACTCAAATATTTTCCACTATTGAAATTTGGTAGAAGTAAATTATATTTATGCTTTATTGTTACTGAGAAATTGAAGGGGAAAAAGAAATAAAAACTTGGAATCTCATAGCAGATTGGGTTTGAAGCTGTTGTTTCTAAGTAGCTTTAATAGAAGTATTTCCTAGCTAGAAGAAGAAAAAAGAACATTTTTTGGAAAATATAGTCACTGTATTTATTTTAATAGACTAAGTAGTTCCAAAGTTGAGTGTTTTGCTGTGGTTGATTATTACCGGAGAAAGAGGAGGGGAGTTGCTTTGGAAAGAAATGTGCATCAAAGAGGCCTTTAAAAATCATACTACTGGGCACAGGGAATCATTCTTTTGTGAAAACGCTTCCAAAAGCATCCTACCTCTTCGAAAAACATCCTTAATTGTCATGTTTTGATTGCTTTCCAATCATTTTTTATTCAAATCTCATAAAAAATGAAAAACATATAAAGAGGAAGGTTCACTTTTTGACTTAACCGGGTTAGATGACTTGGTGAAGCTGTCCTTTGGATCTTGAATGCTAGAGGTCAGATGCATAGAAGCTCTACTTTACGAAATAGTATCTTTGAGGGCATGGTGTAGGTCTTAAAGAAAACCTATGGTGTTAGCCCTCTGAAATTGGTAAATCATCTTATGGATTTGTCTTAATACATTAATCTCCAAATTCGTTACTATTATCTACTTTCATTGTTTCTTATTGAATTATTTGCTCTTACTTTGGATATTTCTTGTATAACTTGGTTTTTGTTAATGCTAACTGGTACCTATATCCTCTTTTTTCTTGAAAACGGACTTGTTTGAACAGAAGTTGGTTGATGAACCATATTGAAGCTCCTTAATTGTTTGTACCAATTAATTGTATTAGTAGGTTATTGACCGCACCTCAAACTTATATTGTCCTCGACTTATTTGTTATATGTGTCTTTATTTTTGTGGCTGAGTGCAGTTGTTTCTTCATTCTTCAAAGACTGAAATGCACAAGCAATGCATAACATATATGAAAAGATTCAAGGAAAAGCTTTTATCCAAATTGGAATCCTTATTTGCAATATGTAATTTGATTTTTCACTTTTTCTGATGTTATTTCTTTTGCCTCTTTCTGTGGCTGTAGAAAGTAGGTAAGAGATTAGTTGAACTAGACTGATAGATAATTGGATTAATGAGGCTAGTGCTGTAGGGATGCAATCAAAGAAAATTCTGGTTGAATGATTCACAAAGAAATTAGAATAAACTAGAAAAGGCAGAGAAAAAGAAAAGGAAGATGAAAAAAGAGGTGTTGTATCACAAAGGCATGTTGGAGAAGTGTTATGTCCGACACGTATCCGATGCCATAGACATCTCGAGAGAAGTGCCCGTGCTTCTTATGTCCACTGGATTTGGCTGTTGTTGCAAATGGGGGAAAAAAAAATCTCCTACAAGGTTGTTATCATGCTAAGCTGCATTTGGTTTTGGCTCTTTTCCGGATAATGTTAAGTCTATGTGAAGGCACGTAATGGGGCTATTTCCACTTCCAATGGAATTTCAATAACCCTTCCTTTTATTGTCAAGGTCATTGTATTGCTCATTGAATTATATTTTGTCCATAATTAGCTCTCCTTATTTCATTAGTACATGATATCCTTGCGAAGATTAAACCTTGGTCAGATATTTCGTATGGTTTACTCGTGATTATGTGCATGAACATAATGCAATGATTTGATTGGCTGAATCACTAATCACCAACAGAGTTGATTGGCTGAATCACTTGGTATTTTGTGGTCTAATGTTCTTGGATAATTTCTTAGATTATCAAACTCTGGCTCATTATTATGCAGCAGATACTATAGCAGGCTACACAACTCAACTTAACAAAATCTTAACTCCAACTACAGAGACGATAATTGGATATAAGAAAAAATGCTGAATATTATTAGAGTGCTTGTGCTGCATAATAGTAGTTGAATTTGCTATGAAGAAATTAGAGAAGTGTCCAGAGGAAGTTGACGTAATTAAGGGTTACAGGCTGTGTCCAAGTTGATAATTGCTATGGTAAGTCATATGGATTAGGATTTTGATGAGTCTGAATCAGTAATTATTGTTGTCAATTATCAGAATGGTGAGCCTAGCTACATTTAAGGCATTGTAGGTTGTGTTCTAAAGTATTTTGATTGAAATATATTCTTCTATACGACTAAGTATACTAACTGTAATACAAATAATTATAGAATAGGTGAATTCCATTGAGTTATAAGAATTTATATTTTCATCCTCAGGGACATCATACTCATATCATTTTAGTCTGTGCCATTGATTATCTAAGTTTTTCATTCAACTCATATTATTGTGGCCTTTGTGTTTTCTAGTGTACTTATGATAATGTTTATTTGCAGTGAAGAACCAAAATTGATTCAACCTTTAGTTCAAAGGGTTTTGGCAAAATTGAGCAATACTCCAGTGGGTATGGCTACATATACTGTTGGACTTGATTCTTGTTTAGAAAAACTGATAAGGTCGTTTGATGTCAAATTCAATGGCATCCGTGTCCTGGGATTTCACGGTATGGGTGGGGTTGGTAAGACAACCCTTGCCAAGGCTCTTTATAATAAACTTCTGAGTCACTTTGAATGCCGCAGTTTTTTTTCAAATGTCAGAGAAACTTTGGCTGAATCTATTGTATAGGCTATATGACACCAACTCCACCTTTGCTTTTCTAATTTATAACTGTTTATTGTTTATTTTAAGTAATTAGTCTAGTTTTGCATTGTTTATTTTCTGATCGGGGTAGGTCTACATTCAGAATTTTTTGAAATGCAGTCCCACCCATGTTTTCATTGGCCATACTTTACTTATTACGTATTTAAAATGATGATAGGTTCTGAAGTGGGAGGATGTGGAAATAGGAGAGCCAAAGGCGGTGTGATCCGTGTGAAAACAAGGCTATTGGGCTTAATTTTATCAATGTGTACTTTCGCAAGGGTGTTTATAAGGCTGCTTCGATGCCCTTTACTCCAGGTATGGTTTTAATTCTTTTAGTTTACTAGCAAGGAAAATTTTATACTATATTTCATAAATTTCAAGGAGGAATGGCTGCTAATATCACTAAAATGATTTGCAATGGCCCAGTTAGGGCACATATTATGTGCTACTCTGTATTACTCCATTTCCAATACCTGCAATCATCAATTATAGCATCATGCATTACTCTGCGATGGTTTACTTTTCCCTATGAAATGATTGGTAAGTTCGTCCAAACAACTTGTCAGTTTGGTAATTGCAAGAGTTCATGAAAGAAATAAGAAGGAATTGCCGCGGATGAACACCTTATTTTCTGGTATCTGTTTTTAGAAAGAATAGTGAGGATAATATAGTGTTTAGGATTGCATCTTCCAGGAAATACTTCTCTCGAACCCTCATTGATTATTAAACAAGACACACAGATTCACTCAAAATTTGGGGTTGTGAGCATTGTCCCAATGCAAACTGTATGACCTCAAGGCATTATAAATATATAAATGTGATATCTAGGATCTGTATTGGAGTTACATATTACACTACTAGTGCTATTTCATTTCTTCATTTTGTTACAATTTTACAATTTGCAGGCATCTTGTCCTCTGTTTTCATTTGTGATGGATATAAAAAGCTTACCAACTGCTATCTTAAGTTTGTAGTTTCTGTCTTTTTAACTTAAGTTTGGCAAAGAACTAATAGCTTGAAATTTTAAGAGATTCAAGTCAGTGGATGGAATAGGATGATGATTAAAATAATTTGAACTCTCTTCCGAGTGAGTTAATTAATCACATTTTATGAAAATTATTCCTCTTTTTTTGCTAGTTCGAAATTTTACTCCTCTTTTATATGTTGGATCCATAAGTTTTGTATTTACTTTTTTTAATTTATATTATGCAGGTTCATGCGTTTGTTATTTTTCCCCTGAGGTTCAATACACCATATATCCATTGGGAGGCTATAATAGTGATTCTCTAGCTAAGGTAATTGATATAATTATTTGTGTTGTATTGTTTGCTAGTGAAATTCTAATATCAATAAGTTTTTTAATGTTGATTGATAGATTTTAAACATTGTTCAGGCTGTCCAACTTTCTTTCATGTTGCATCTTCTAATTTTTCTTATTTAACCTGCCCTGTTCTTCTTGTTGAAAAGGCTAATTTATTTTATCATTTTTCCAATAACATGCCTTAATTCTTAAACAGAAAAATGCTGTTAGCTTTGAAGTTATGTTGGTTATAAAGAAATAAGAGGGAAGATGGTGATAATTACAAAGAAATAACTGGGAACGGTATCAAAGAGAAACAATAGGTCCAAGTGAAATTTACTTGTAGGAAAAGGGATTTTGAACACCTCTAAGTCTATTTTTGCGAAAAGATCTTGAAAATTTTAAGCACTTTTTCATTTTATGTGATTATTTAAAGGATGGTATAGCAGCAGACTTTAGCTTATATTACGTTTCCTAAATAGTTGTACATCTATGTGGAACTTCAAAAAGGCACTGGGGAATGTATATTTATAGGAAAGCTATCGTATTATATTTTTACCAAGAGTTGCAAGGATTAGTATTACTAACTACTTCCATGGTTAACCCTAATTTCTTTATTGTCTGCAATTTCCATTTGGTGACATTTGCATTTTTCTTTGTTCCTATGTAGGCTCCTACTGCATTGAAAGACAATCTTAATTGCACAAGCTCAGTTGGAATGGGTACTAGCTCCTTTTGCAGTACATATATGGGCATGTTTTGTAACTGAACATTGTGGAGGTTCTTTAGCTTGGTTGCACGTTATTCGTTGAATAGATGTAATTGGAAGGGGGATATTTCAATTTTTAAACACTTGCTATATAGCTTGTATATATGTGACTTTGGATATGTGGGGTTTGGTGTTATGTAAATTGAAAAACCTTTTATTTTATCAGCTTCCTTTATTTTAAGTCATTATATTTGGCGTGCATGTACTTAAGTTTGGTGGATTTCATACTTTAGAAAAATTATGTGGACGTATACATGTACTTAAGTTTGAATTTTGTAAGTTGGTGACAATTGTAAATTCCCATTACATGTATAATTCTACTCATGTTTTGAATATTATACCACTCATACATGTTAATGTTGGATCGATTATGATATTTTGTATGCATGTATGGGTGAATGACAGCAATATATATTGTTATATATCTGTTTGTGAACACATGTTGTGAACAAACTAAAGTATGACGGTTTTAAATCCATTATAAATGGGAAATGAGGACTTTTCTTGTGAATTAGAAGTGACTAAAATAAGACGATTTTGTAACTGTCTTGGAAAACTGTCTTTTTAGGTACAATTTAACGAAGTCGTTACTAAAACCGTCTTCTTATGTATGTTATTTAAGACGCTTTAAAATTGTCTTCTTATTTATGATTAAAAAGACACTTCAAAACCGTCTTTTTAGGTACAACTTAACAAAGACGGTTTTGAAACCATCTTCGTAGGTTCATTATTAAAGACAATTTAAAATCGTCT
Organism: Hamamelis virginiana; assembly: GCA_017140935.1. Taxonomy (NCBI): domain Eukaryota; kingdom Viridiplantae; phylum Streptophyta; class Magnoliopsida; order Saxifragales; family Hamamelidaceae; genus Hamamelis; species Hamamelis virginiana. The sequence continues at coordinate 1,748 of JAESVK010052795.1, read as the reverse complement.
TCAATATTATATATAAGAAGACGGTCAAAAAACCGTCTTCTTTTATTTTTAGGCAAACAAGACGGCTCCCATAAAGACGGTTTTAAAACCGTCTTCTTTTTTAAACGAAGACGGTTTAAAACCGTCTTCTTTGGGCTTTTTTGTAGTAGTGACTAGTCGGTAAGGGGACATGCAAATGAGAGTTTTATAAGCAGTGCGGTAAGCCCAAAGAGCATCGTCAAGTCTCAAAGACCAATCTTTACGGTCGGGCTTGACCGTTTTCTCTAAAATGTGTTTTATCTCCCGATTCGACACTTCTACTTGCCCACTAATTTGGGGATGGTATGGGGTAGCCACTTTATGCATAATGGAGTACTTGGCAACAAGTGCCGCAAAAGGTTTGTTATTAAAATGTAAGCCTCCATCACTAATTATGGTCCTAGGACACCCAAACCTAGAGAAAATATTCTCTTGGAGGAATTTCAAAAACTACTTTATGGTCATCCGTCCTAGTGGCAACCGCTTCTACCCATTTAGACACATAATCAACGACCACTAGGATATATTCAAAACCATACGAGATGGGAAAAAGGTCCTATGAAATCAATGCCCCAAACATCAAAAATTTCAACATTGAGAATCGGACTCGGACTCAAGGGCATCATATCTCTCCTGGGCATCATATCTCTCCTAGACATCAAACCCATCTTTTGACAATTTTTACAGGACTTACAGAAATCCATAGCATCTCTAAACAAAGTGGGCCAATAGAACCCACACTGAAGGACTTTAGCGGCAGTCATTTTGCCACTAAAATGTCCACCACAAGCCAGAGTGTGGCAAAATTTCAAAACATCATGCACCTCAGCCTTAGGGATGCATCGGCGGATCACTTGGTTTGCACAATACTTAAACAGGATAGGATCTTCCCAAATGTAGAACTTAATATGTGAAAAGAATCGATATTTCTCCTGTTTAGTCCAAGTAGACAGTATAAGCCCTGTAGCAAGATAATTAATAATATGCACAAACCAAAGCAAAGATACTTGAGACACCGCAAATAACTGCTCATCGGGAAATGAATCCCGAATAGGAAGGGTATCACTCTCATTATTTGCTAAGATCCTAGACAAATAGTCAGCAACCACATTTTCACACCCCTTATTGTCCCTAATCTCAAAATCGAATTCCTACAAGAGAAAAATCCATCTAATCAACTTAGGTTTAGTTTCTTTCTTGGACAAGAGGTACCGCAAAACGTCATGGTTGGAGAAAACAATAACCTTGGACCCTAACAAATACGATCGAAATTTATCTAAAGAATAGACAACAACTAATAATTCCTTCTCAGTGGTAGTGTAATTAATTTGAGCATCGGAAAAAGTCTTACTAGCATAATAGATGACATAAAGAACCTTGTCTACCCTTTGACCCAAAACAGCCCCTATTGCGTAACACATGATCTCAAATGGTAATGTCCAATTCGGGGGTCGCATAATCGGAGCAGTGCTCAATAGAGAGCGCAGTGTAAAGAATGCTTTCATACACTCCTCATCAAAGACAAATGAAACATCCTTGGCAAGTAAATTGCACAAAGGCCTAGAGATTTTACTAAAATCTTTGATAAAGCGTTGGTAGAACCCAGCGTGTCCAAGAAAGGACCTAATATGCTTCACAGAGGTAGGATGTGGTAATTTGGCTATCAGATCAACTTTCTCCCTATTGATCGACTCAGATGACAAGGGAGATTATTCCTTGTCAGTGATCAA
>JAESVK010052754.1:0-10624 GCA_017140935.1 Hamamelis virginiana | reverse complement strand
AATGTGACTCAAAACAGAAAATTAACTATGCAAAACTAAATTCCTATATGCAAGACTTGATTCATACTACTCCTAGACATCTAAACATGCATTCCTATCTTATATTATACATATAATTAGAAGAAACTATCCTCTATATTATGAAGAAATTTAAACTATCCTAAATGCACCTATTCTCAATTATGTTATGTAGAATCACCTTATGAACACCATGGGATATGAACCCTTACCTCTTTGCCTCTTTCTTCAAGCTCCAAGTTCTCTTCTTCAAGCTTCAATGGCCTCCAATTTCGTGGCTATGGTGTAGAGGGCTGCTACAAGTGCCTCCAAGTCTCCAATGCAAAGTTAGCCTCTCCTAAACCTATTCCTAAGTGATGTATATATAGAAAAGCTCCAAATTGATCAATGGTCCACATTAAAACCCTAAGGAATAATCCAAGGGCCCTAAATGTGTCTTCCAAGGTCTCCAAGGTCAAACCAAACCCTCCTAGCTGAGTTAGATAGCCATTGGAAGAGTCCCAAAACCTTAAAACACTCAAAAGATTGAAATTGGGCGAATCTGGGCATTGGGCATCGATGACCGTCCACCCTAGGACGGCCAACTGTCCCCTAGGGTTGGTCAACCGTCCGGGGAGGGATGGTCATCTATGCTGACACCCAATTTTGCCCCATTTTGGGCCTCTCTCGACCCGTCTCGGCTGTTTTCGGCTTTTCGGGCCCGTTTTAAGTCCAAATTCGACGATTCAAGCGCCGAAACAATCATGATTCGATTCTCCATGTTTTGAGAAGTATTTGAAGAGAAAATTCATTGACCAAAGTCAAATTATTGGGGAAATTTTAACCAATTAGCTGTTTAGGGCCTGCCGGGCCCATATTAGGGTTTTGAAATCCACTAACCAATTGCTCTCGAAATCATTCCTATTTCTCGTAAAAAGTTTTGAAATCATTTTAAGAAAGTTTTTTAAAGCTTTTGAAGGCTTTGATTTGATAAAAAGATCGAATCCCAGTCGTTCCCGGTCGAAACCCTAATCTGAGCTTTGAAAGGGCTTTTTGGGCGTTAAGAGCCAAACATGAGCCCAAAGGCTCTATGTACCTTGCCACTGATCAACTTAGCTACTAAACACACCCTAAATATCCATGCTAAAGCCTCGAGACCATTCGGGACAAGATTAACAGTCATTCAGAGCTTTTGTGATCCAAAGGGCAATGCTGCCTTTCAAGTCACAAAAGGCCCTATTTCCTATCAAGCCTGGCTCAGAATGCTATGAAATTTAGCAGAGATATTCCTAGACTCTCTAAAAACTAAATGCAAAAAGAACCAACTCAATTTGACCTAAAAACCTACATGCGATAATGACCTCTATCTAACTACTCACAAGAGTAAAATTAGCAACTCAGGGTTTTAACACGCTATTTCACCTCAAATCAAAGGCAACCATTAATGACCATACTCATGGTCAAAAATGGATGTCTACAACGGCATGTGAGCCTTAGGAAACAGTGAATAAGACATGACATCAACCATGTCTTCAGATTAACGTATCACTTTCAGGGCTTTCTCTAAGGCCTCAACCTTACTTGACAACAGAATCGGATCCCTATAAAGGAACTTAGATCCATCGGGCTCGCCATCCAGATAGATGGGCTTAAATTTGACCCCTAACTGGGCCTTGGCACTGTCATTAACTTTGACCTAGATAGGTGGATCATATGTATTCTTTGGGTTTTCCAAGTGGGCCTCCTTAACCTGATCTGTATTGGTCTGTTTATCCATAACTTCTTGGGACATTTTCTTGATCTGTTCAGTCTCATGGGCCAGGGTTTCAATCCGGTCCATGATAGCATTCAACACTGTAGCGGTGGTGTTAGATTCTCCGTCAGCCATTGAGGGTGTGGTTCGGGGTTTGATACTAAAAAGACGCCCTCTAGAATCACGACGCTAGGCCAGAACTCTACACCATGAGATGAAGGTTTTTTAAGAAAACGGAAGAGCCCACAATGCTCAAAACACGTTGATAGACTATCATAGAGGTGCTACCCAAAAGAGAAATGAGAAAACCATCCTATCATAGTTCTAATTTACTCCCCTATTTCATAAGGCAACTTTCCTCAGAAATTATGAAATAAACCAAAACCATCAATAGGGGAATAAAACATGATCAACCAAACAGAATACACACGGCAACACGAATGACTAGTCTTTCATTCTCAGGACAATTTCCTTTGAATCGAAAGTCTTAGTCAAAACGGGCTAAAATAACCTAATTGTAGGGGTACGTACCCTTAGGATATTCTCTTTTATTTTCGAAATAGACATTTCATTCTAAGGACCAAAATCCTCAAAACAAAGGGTCTATATCAAAATATCAAAGTTTATCTAAGGGTGTCATATCCCTATAAATTCTAGCATTCACAAACAAGGATCACATCAAACAGGGGTAATTTTGGCAACATAACGATGTAATTATGTGCTAAAAGAAATTCGGCAGCATAACGGCACAATTATGTGTCAAGAGAATTTTCGGCAGCATAACGGTACAGTTAGGTGCCAAAAAGAATTTCGACAGCATAATGGTACAATTGCGTGCAAAAAATCGGGCAGCATAACATGTGTGTGCAAGCACTAGAGGGTAGAGTGTCTTACATGCTGTTTACATGGACTAATGCAAGGGTAGGCATAAAGGTTCCTATTACAAACCAATCCAAATACCTAACCACATGTGACACACGGCGTGCCGTGTGGGTCCAACAGTACGTGATTGGTCTTTGATATACCCCGAGGAGTACTTAACAATAGGTTGATAGTTTCGTCATGATTGCCCTAGTGTCGAGTGGAGACAGGGATCAGGACTACACTATCTTTTGGCAAGGCAACATCGTCATATCACACAATGACATGCAGCTAATACAACTAATATGATATGCAGTCACACAAATGCACGTGGTTAATTTTAATTAATTTTAAGAAATTAAATAGCCCAATTAAATCAATGAAGTTTAGCCCTCGATATCCTCAGCGAAGTCGCCAATTCTGTGAACTGGCCCTTTTTGCGGGGGCCTCTCGTCGACATCATCACTGGGCGTGATTAGGGATTTTTAGAAAACACAAACAAAGGAGTCGCCACCTTATTTTTAAGGAATAAGGAAACCATAAAGATATGTTATTTTAAATAAAACAAAACAAACTCCATTTCAATGAAAATACAGTCTTCGAACCAAAGATGGATCCAGGGGCTAGGTAACGACGTGGGAAGGTTCCAAGCTTTCACTTGTAGGCACCCACCTCGCCCTAATTAAAGGATTTCTAATTTATTTGGGCTATTTAAAATATTAATGCAAACAATCCTAAATAAATGCAATAATTTATATTAATAATAATAATAAAATATACAAACAAACCCTAAAAACCTAGGACACCCCATTAGTATCCTAGGGTGGACTTGAACCCAATTAGCGCCTACATAACTTACTAGTGTTACCTAGCAAGTATCTGAAAGAATCCATGGAAATATGCGGAATAAAACTTTTTCTCCATGGAATATGAACCAAGATCTCATGATCAATTATATAAGCTATAATCAATACTTAAAATAATGTAAATAACTTACATTGAAAGCCTTAAGAGTAGGATTAATGAAGGTGCAGCCCCTAACTTGAGAGCCTCCAAGAATAATCCACACTAGTTGCAAGCTTCAAGAGAAGAGAGAGAGAGATGGCTAGGGATTATGCTAATCACCATGTGGCCGGCCCTCCTTGTTGTCTATCTAATATGAAGAGTGCTAGCTCTCTATTAGATAGATGATTATCTTATTTCAAATTTGAAATAATTCAAATTCAAAATACAAGTGCAATAATAGATAATTTGTCATCTTATCTATAATTTGAAACCATTTCAAATTTAAATTTCAACTAACTTGAAATTTAATTAACTATTTGAAATCTTTAATTATCTTGCCATCTCATGACAATTTCAAATTTCAAATTTCAAATTTCAAAAATTCAAAATTTCAAATTTCAAAAAATTGAAATTTCAAATTTCAAAAACTTGAAATTCTAGTTAATTAATATTTGCATATTATTCTCTCTTCTCCTTTAAATGAAGCTACCAACTATATGTGTGTGACCTCTTAGGTTCACAACAACCTAGTAGTAGGAATTAGGATTATAAATTATCCTTCAAATAAAACTACTTTTATTTAAGGTTCAAATTAGAACTCTTCTAATTTCCTTTTTAAGAAATCAATTTCTCTTTGCCCTCTACTAGTCCTGAGTGACATCTAGCAATATGTCAAGACACACCCTAGGTTGTGTGAAGGTTAATCATAACATAGTGAACCCTTCATTTACAATTAAGATACAATTCAATCCTTCCATCAAACAATGCCTTAGTTAAATTACTTGGGTATTGGATAATATGTCAAACCCTAATTTAACATTTTGTATGTGATTCTCAAAATATAAATTCAACCTTGGGATACTCAAGAAACAGTTTTCTTATTCCCAACTGCTTTGGCCAAAGACTTATATGAATTATATCTTTGAGAATAATACGAGGCATTCCCTCTCTTTACTGAGAGTGATATATTCCTTGTTGTACACTCATATGTCCCCATGACAGGTATGTTAGGGCTAATGAGTACATACACAAATTCCATGGTTAGGATATGTACATTGTACTATCAAACCCTAATACCCTAACATAGGACATCTATGGTACCTCAGGTCTAAGGATCACTTGCATCATTGTAACCCTGAGTTGTTGTTTGACATGTAAGTAAAACTTTATTCAACAAACTCAATCAATGATCACATTCAGTGTACTTGTTCTCAAACAAGCACCCACAGGTTTGTCCTAGTGTCATTACACAAATAACTTGAGACTAGTCATTCTCCATATTGAGCAGACATAACCTGTGCTAGTCTATCCGGATTATTAATGCCCAATAAATAATCCTATGACTAGGAATATCTAAGAAAGAAATCTTTAACAATATAAGTCTCCTAATCTCAACTCTTGAGATCTTATATTGACATTCCTTCTAAGGACTTATCATGAATATAATAACAGAAGAATACATGATAATCAAAAGCCCATTTTATTAATGAATAATAATAATAATACATGAATCAACTTTATGTCCTAAATTACACCAGTGAGATTGGCTATTAGGGCATATTACTAACAATCTCCCACTTGCACTAAAGCCAATCGCTCATGTATCTCATACCCATCTTCTCAAGATGTCGATCAAGACTCTGAAGTGTCAGTGCCTTAGTGAATGGGTCTGCTACGTTTTCCGCAGATGCGATCTTCTGAATGCAGATGTCACCTTTAGCAATAATCTCTCTGATTATGTGATATCGCCCTCGATGTGTTTGGACTTCTGATGAGACCTTGGTTCCTTTGCTTGTGCAATAGCTCCATTGTTGTCACAATATAAAGATATAGGTGACTCAATGGTAGGAACAACTCCAAGTTTAGAGACGAACTTCCTAATCCAAACAGCTTCCTTGGCAGCTTCAGATGCTACAATGTACTCAGCCTCAGTAGTGGAATCCGCTGTAGTACTTTGCTTACAGCTCTTCCAACTAACTACTCCACCATTTAAGGTGAAGATATATCCAGAATTAGATTTTCTATCATCAATATCTGATTGAAAATCTGAATCAGTATAACCATCAACTGTTAGCTCACCTCCTCCATAGACAAGAATTAAATCCTTATTCCTTCTTAAGTACTTAAGGATATTCTTGACTGCAATCCAGTGTTCTGAACCTGGATTAGATTGATATCTACTAGTCACACTCACAGCATGACTGATATCAGGTCGTGTACATAGCATAGCATACATAAGACTTCCAATAGCTGAAGCATATGGAATCTTACTCATGCTATCTCTTTCCTCTGGTGTCTTGGGGCTTATGCACCTAGAAAGATGAATTCCATGTCTGAAAGGAATTAAACCTCTCTTGGAATTCTCCATGTTGAACCTTTTCAACACTTTATCTATGTACATGGATTGGGAGAGTCCGAGCAACCTTCTAGATCTATCTCTATAGACCTTTATACCTAGTATATAGGATGCTTCTCCCAAATCCTTCATGGAAAAGTTTTGTGAAAGCCAAAGCTTGACTGTTGATAACATTCCTACATCATTCCCAATGAGTAGAATATCATCAACATATAGAATAAGAAACGAAATTGCACTCCTACTAACCTTCTTGTACACACAAGGTTCATCCATGTTTTGAAGAAATCCAAACGATTTGATTGCTTCATTAAACCGGATGTTCCAACTTCTAGAAGCTTGTTTAAGTCCATAAATGGACCTCTGTAGCTTGCACACTTTGTGGTCATCACCACTAGATGTAAAGCCTTCAGCCTGCTCCATATAAATGTCTTCCTCAATGTTTCCATTAAGGAAAGCAGTCTTTACATCCATCTGCCATATTTCATAGTCATGGTGTGTAGCTATAGATAACAAGATCCGAATGGATTTTAGCATTGCTACTGGCGAAAAGGTTTATTTATAGTCAACACCTTGTCTTTGTTTGTAACCTTTTGCCACTAGTCTTGCCTTGTAGGTCTCTACCTTTCCATCAGAGCCTATCTTCCTTTTGTAGATCCATTTGCAGCCAATAGGTACTATACCTTGTGGTGGATCTACTAAAGTCCAGACTTGGTTGGAATACATAGAATCCATTTCGAATTTCATGGCTTCTTGCCATCTTCTAGAATCGATGTCTAACATCGCCTTTTCATAGTTATTAGGATCATCTGGGTGTTCATTATCACCTAGGAACAATTCCTTATCCTCCTCATGAAGATAGCCATATCTTTGAGGTGGTGCAGATATCCTAGTGGATCTACGAACAGGTTGTGTATCTTCAGGTACTGTCTCAACAGGGACAGGGTCTATCTCAACAGGGACAGGTGGTGAGTCAGGATATGTTTGTGGCTCGTCAGAAATTTCTGAAATTTCTTCAAGTTCTATCTTTCTACCTTTGCCTCCTTCTTGAATAAACTCTTTTTCAAGAAAAGTGGCAAACTTACTAACAAACACTTTCTGTTCATTAGGTTGGTAGAAGTAATATCCCAATGATTCTTTGGGATAACCCACAAACAAACATTTTTCTGATCTTGATTCAAGTTTATCCACATTATGTTTCTTAACATATGCTGGACAACCCCAAACCTTAAGATGATTAAGCCTTGGTTTCTTCCCATGCCATATCTCATATGGGTTTTTGGGGACAGACTTGGTAGGAACCCTATTTAATAAATATGCAGCAGTTTCAAGGGCATATCCCCAAAAGGAGATAGATAAGTCAGTATAACTCATCATGGATCGAACCATATCTAATAAAGTTCGATTCCTTCTCTCAGATACACCATTTAACTGTGGTGTTCTAGGAGGAGTTAACTGTGATAGAATGCCAGCCAGCTTGAGATGATCCAAGAACTCAGTAGTTAAGTATTCACCTCCTCGATCTGATCGAAAAGCTTTAATACTCTTGCCAGTTTGTTTTTCTACTTCATATCTGAATTCTTTGAACTTTTCAAAAGCTTCAGATTTGTACTTCATTAAGTACACATATCCTTTACGTGAATGATCATCAGTAAAGGTAATGAAATAAGAAAAACCTCCTCTAGCTACTTTGCTCATTGGTCCACATACATCACTATGTATTAAACCCAGTATATCTGCAGCCCTTTCACTGTGACCAGTAAAAGGTGACTTGGTCATTTTACCCATGAGACAAGATTCACAAGTTGGATAGGGTACGAATACTAATGAACCCAATTGTCCATCCTTAACCAACTTGTTAATCCTATCTTCACTAATATGATTGGTCGCACCACGGCGAGGGAGGTTAATTCCTCGCCACGCGCCAAGATTTAAATGTATTTATAGGACCACACTCAACGGAAATTTAACCTCAATTTGTAAAGTTAGAGTGAGTGCGGGTCGTCCACAGAGAATTTGGGTTGAATCAAGTTAAAAGTATGCAAGAAACTATACTAGTGATTCAGATTCAAAGTTGATTGATTGGTTGTTGATTAAGGTCCTAACGAGAAATTAAAGACGCGCTAGATTAAATAAAATAAGATAAGGTGGAGAAAGGCAATGGGGGTTGGTTCGGATTAGGGTTAGTCAATAATTACCAAATGTAATATGAAATGCTATTTAATATGGGATAATGGTAACCTAGACTACAAGAATAAGTTAACCAAAATGATATGAATGATTAAGTGTATAACGATTAATCAAAAGCCATAAACTATTAGAATCGAAACGATAATGCATAACCTATGCTAATGATCAAACCACCATTAACTCAATCATTCATTAAAGTAACCACCACTTGTATTTGTATGTAATAGTAATCACAGAAAACTAAAACATATTGAGATAAAAACAGTTTAAAGTACAAGGCTCTCAAATACAAGTCTATCCCAACATTAAATAACATTAATTACAAAATGGTGACTAAAAACCTCACCCAAAAATCCTTGCCTAACCCCATCACCGAATGACCTAGCCGACCATAACGTAGATCGGCGATCCGTAGATGCTCCTCCCCATTATAGTCAAACTTGGGCCTATTTAGAGTGGAATGGATGGTGATTGGCTACCTAGAAAGTGCCAAGAAAAGCACTAAAAACAAACCCTAGCTTTATGAACAAAAAGACAAAAAGGAAGCTTACTCTCTCTCCTAATAAAGCTGCATTTATACTCCCCCAAAAGTCAAGGAGCAAAAAGACCAATGTACCCTTCAAAACCACAATTATTACATAAAAACATAGGCTAAAATTCAGAGCAGGCAGCCATCTATCAATAGCGTGCGAAGCACCTATCGATAGATGCTGCGGAGATTGGCTGCTAAGAAACATCCACAAAGAATCTCTATCGATAGCGCATGATCACCTATCGATAGAGATTGCGGAAACTTGAATCGCCATGGAACTGGAAGGGCATCTATCGATACATGCCCAAAGCGCTATCGACAGATGATGGAAATGAAGCCGGATTTGAGAAGTCAGAAGCCGCCATATATCGATAGCCATCCTCACCTATCGATAGCTCACCAATCAATTTCCAAAACCAAAGATGCAGAAGCTGACATCTATCGATAGCTTCCCTTGCCTATCGATAGGTAACAAATGAATTTCCCAAAAATGCGAAACAGAAGCTGGCATCTATCGATAGCGCTACTTGCCTATCGATAGATGTTCCACGAGATGGATTTTATTGAGATGCAGAGACTGTCATCTATCGATAGCTTCCAGCACCTATCGATAGATGACCAAAAATTCTCAAAAAAAGCCCTAGCTTGGTGCTCAATGCTCCCTCAACGCTGTCCCAACCTTCGACTGCGAGTCGCGCTTCATCGGAAAGCGAATTTGGGCTTTCAAAAGGCCAAAAACCTACAATGCACATGAAAACAACATAAATGAAAATCTTAACAAAACCTATCGAATTACGCCATCATTAGAGTGCATTTAGGTATAACAACTACGAATTTAGAGCATATGATTGCGAGCAATCAATGATCTAGCCTCAAATGCCACATATATGTTGGAATTTCATCATCTCTAGGTCTCTTAAGATTTCTTACATTCTTATCATTTTGCTCTATGTAATTAACATTACCATTAATATTTAAGAAGTAAAGACCGTTTAAATAAATGCCAGTAGCTACTAATTCATTATTTAGAGAAATGGAACAAATGTTTTTCCCAAAAACAATACTATAACCGGTTCTACATAATGCAGAAATAGAAATAATGTTCCTTATTATCTTTGGCATAAATAACAATTAGTTGATTCTAAAATATCTCCGGATGGTAATGTCAAGAAGCAAGTCCCCATAGCTAATGCAGCAACTCTTGCTCCATTTCCCACTCAAAGGGTAACTTCTCCTTTACTCAGCCTTCTACTTTTCTTTAGATCCTGCATGGAGTTACATATATGTGAACTCGCACCAGAATCTAATACCCAAGTAGAAGCAGAACTAACAGATAAATTAGTTTCAATAAATAGAGCATCGGCCATACCTTCTAAAGGTTGGTTCTTTGTGGAAATCATGTACTTATTACAGTTCCCTTTCCAATGCCCAGTTTTGCCACAATGGAAACACTTTCCATAAGAATTAGCCTTTTCAGAATTGTCTTTTGTGGATTGATACTTTTCAAATCGAATCTGTTCACCATACAACTCTTGTAGATGAATGAGAATTGATTTAGCACTATCCATAGTGTCATGCTGCATGTCATCCTCCTGCCACTTTTTAAAAGTGTATCTTTCTTCCTCAGATGCACCATCAGGAAGAAATGCTGGCATAGGTTCATCAAGCACATAGGCAATCTTATCGGAATTAAGAACTATTCTCAAATTCCTCAGTCAATCCATAAAATTAGGTCCAGTCAGTTTGTTGCTATCAAGAATTCTGGTTAAGGGATTAAGGTGAGCCATTGGTGATCTACAAATAAAAACAGAAAATCAGTTGATTCAAATATATAACCATTATTACTGGGTCTTAAGTATAATGGTACCTCCCACTATTTCATCAAATCCCATACTCCCTCAGAATAGGATTTGGGAATTTATCTAATAAATTC
>JAESVK010052752.1:7023-38907 GCA_017140935.1 Hamamelis virginiana | reverse complement strand
ATTTGAATTAGAAAAAATATAGGGATTATGATGATGTATTATATATTTATATTATGAACAAAAGAGTTACCATTATTTAAGATATAGAAATTAAATTCCCTGCAGTGGTAAGCTCTGAAAGAAAAAAATGGAAACGGGGGAGTTGGACGATCAAATTTTAGAGAATTAGCACACAAGTGTTTGAATTGAAGAGACTTGTTAAATTTGTAGCATATTTGGATTGAAAAAAGAAAGAAATATATGTATGTATGTATGAAAAAACTAAAAATGATTTTACTAACAGAACAATTGGATTACCATATTACAATCCCACACATGCATCAAAATTCAAATTGTGTTTGTATTAGTCATCTCATATCATATTTGATATTAATTTTCATCGAAATGAATGAATATTGGAAAGTCAAATAATGTCCATTTATTAATATTAGGAGATGTATGAGGTAAGGGTAGATTTCTTTTAGTAAAAAAAAAATTGCCCCGATAAAATCTTGACTTCGCCCCTGCCAAGATGTCCAGATTGATGGGATTGGACCATGACTTAGTGCTAAATCCACTATAGTTTTATCCTATTTTTCTAGCTTGTTTTCTCTTTCTTGAATTCTAGCTGTTTGGTTGGATATGTGCATGGACATTTCCAATTCTCCCCTCACATTGACTGAAAAAATTTCCAAAGTCTTTGTTCACACACTTTTACAAGGTACTGTGGGCCTGATCTTATCCCTGAGATATCCTATTCTTGCAAAAATTTCCAAGCTTTCCAAGCCTTCCCCGTCATCGACACTATTTTTGTTCAATAAAAGCCCATACTCTTCAAACATAATTACAACTTCACTGCCAATTCATTGTGCATGCTTGCATCACACCTCCAATCTATATATATATATATGTGTGTGTATTCTTCCCGGGGTATATTTGTCCATCTATGTAAAAAAAGACTTGTTGTAAAAAAAAATATTCGCAGAGGACTTTATTGCAGCATAGAGCCCTAAACTTGGACCCGACACCAATTTTCCCATTAATTAAGGGCCCTACTTGGAGTTATGGAATCCATCTCATTAATAAATTGGTGCAATGTCATATAGCTAGTCCTTTCCTAGCACTGTCCAGAAAAATGCCACTGATGTGCTTTCATAGACTTGCAATTCTGCATTGGATACCATTACATTCACGAGTGCATAATGCACACAGAGAATAAACTTAATTTATTTTATCTCTTGAAGGCAAATTTCAAATTTGTTGTAACCCAGCAACCTGACTCGAAAAAGGCTTTCAAATTTTGATCCCAAGATGTCCAGATTGACGGGATTGGGCCATGACTTAGTACTAAATTCTCTACAATTTCAAAATTGTTGTAACCCAGTTCGCAAGCAACTTGACTCGAAAAAGGCTTTCAAATTTTGATCCCAAGATGCATGGGCGGATTCCCCAAGTGCCCCCACTCAAATTCTAAAAATATTTTAGATTAGTTTAAAATTTTAACTTACTACAGTGTCATTTTAGCTTGCTATAGTATTTTTAGCTATAACTTTAACTAGACGAGCTCTAATGATGCATTCTTCATTTTTTTTGCTTAACTACATTTTTTCCAATTTACCCCTATTGTGAGAGAAGGAATAAATAAAATAAAAAGAATCTGACCATAGTGCTAAATTAATGGAGTATGCATTCTCTCTCTCTCTTTCTCTCTCTCTCTCGATCGCGCCGGCGGTGAGGTCTGTGTGTGTGTGTGTGAAAGAGAGAATCCTCACTGATCATCATCAATAATGAGAAAAGATTACATCTTTTGTTATCGTTGAAGGATATGTTGGGGATTTGAATGGGAATGAGTGGAAGAATCTAACATGGCACCATTTAGCTGAAGCTAAAACCTCAGCCAAATTTGGCTGAAGTTTTAGCTCAGCAAAAATTTGGCTGATCATATGGCTGAACCGTTGGAGCATTGGCTTTGGTAGCTAAAGCCAAAATATTGCTTTAGCTGATGATTTAGCTCTCCCGTTGGAAATGCTCTAAAAGTGTAAAACTTTGGTCTTTTACTATTTAGATTAGATTAGATTAAAAAAAAATATGTGCTAAATTATGATAGATGTATTATATTATGAATAAAAGAGTTACCATTAGTTAAGATATAGAAATTAAATTCCCTGCAATGGAACTTTTAGCTATTAGGTATTGGAACTTTTAGCTTGCCTACAGTGGTAAGTTCTGAAAGAAAAAATGGAAACGGGGGGAGTTGGACGATCAAATTTTATAGAACTACGATGCAAGTGCTTGAATTGAAGAGACTTGTTAAATTTGTAGCTTATTTGGATTGAAAAAAGAAAGAAATATATGTATGTATATATGAAAAAACTAAAAAAGATTTTACTAACAGAATAATTGAATTACCATATTACAATCCCACACATGGGTTAGGTTATAAGTAGTGTGCAGTCCGTGTGATCGTGGTGAAGAAGAAAATGGTGATTTGTGGCAGAAAAAAGGAAAGATATTGAGTGGAGGCAAGGTGCAATAGAGCAAATCAGGAAAGTGAAATACATATTCGCAGCCACACTTCAAGGTCTAAAATAAAGTGACATATATATATTTATTGATATAATAGGTTATAATGAGTTTTAAAAAAAGTGATAGCAATTGAGACTTCTATTTTTTTTTTTTTTTTTTTTTGGATAATTGACTTCTATTTTTCACCTATAGTAAATTGATAGTCACAGAAAAAAAATTTATTTTAACTTTCAAATTTAAAAAAAATAAAAATAAAATGAAAGCTTATCCAAACGGTAGGTTAATGTTTGGATTGAATTGTCAAAAAAAGCATTCTTTAAACGGCAACGAAATCCAATTACTAAAAGACCAACAAAAAATAAACCCCTCTTCTACCCAAAAGCCTCCTAACAGGGGTAAAACGGGAATGCGAATTATCCATGCACAAAACACGGAAGCTTCCCAAGCCTCTTTTATACATAGAGGATATAAATATATAATATCCTAAATTTTATTGAAAAAATAAAAATATGAGTTCTTAAAATTTTAGGTTATCACAGTTTATCTATGTAAAAAAAGATTTATTGCAAAAAAAATATTCGCAAAGGACTTTATTGCAGCACAGAGTCCTAAACTAGGACCTGACACCAACTTCCCCATTAATTAAGGGCCCTATTTGGAGTTATGGAATCCAGCTCATCAATAAATTGGTACAATGTCATATAGCTAGCCCTTTCCTAGCACTGTCTAGGAAAATGCCACTGATGTGCTTTCATAGACTCGCGATTCTGCATTGGATACCATTACATTCACGAGTGTATAATGCACACAGAGAATAAACTTAATTTTATTTATCTCTCGAAGGCAAATTTCAAATTTGTTGTAACCCAGCAACCTAACTCGAAAAAGGCTTTCAAATTTTGATCTCAAGGTGTCCAGCTTGACGGGATTGGGCCATGACTTAGTACTAAATTCGCTATAATTTCAAATTTGTTGTAACCCAATACACACGCAACTTGACTCGAAAAAGGCTTTCAAATTTTGATCCCAAGATGCATGGGCGGATTTAGGGTGGGGGCAATGGGGGCACTCAAACTTCAAAAATACTTGGGATTAGTTTAAAATTTTGAAAATTTTTAAGAATTTTTAAATTTGCCCCCACTATACTATTTGTGAAACAACATTATAGTTACTTGTTATTTCAATATTTTAAAAAGTTTTTGAATTTATTCTTCAAACTATTTTCGATGTTGTTTTATGATATTCAAGATTCATTTGAAATATTTACGTTATTCATGCATCAAAATTCAAATTGTATTTGTCTTTGTCAGCCTATATCATATTTGATATTAATTTTCATAAAAATGAAAGAATATTGGAAAGTGAAATAATGTCCATTTATTAATATTAGGGGATGTATGAGGTAAGTGTAGATTTCTTTTAATAAATTTTTTTTTGCCCCAACACTAATAAAATCCTGACTCCGCCCCGCCGAGATGTCCAAATTGACGGGATTGGGCCGTGACTTAGTGCTAAATCCACTATAGTTTTATCCTATTTTTCCAACTTGTTTTCTCTTTCTTGAATTCCAGCTGTTTAGTTGGATATGTGAATGGAAATTTCCAATTCTTCCCTCACATTGACTGCAAAAATTTCCAAGTCTTTGTTCACACACTCTGAAAAGGTACTGTGGGCCTTGGCCTTATCCCGTTATCTGAGATATCCTAATCTTGCTTTGTATCTTTGCAAAAATTTCCAAGTCTTCCCTGATGACTTTGACTGCAATAATTTCCTGGCATTTCGACAACATGAGAAGTATTTCGATAAGAAGACA
Organism: Hamamelis virginiana; assembly: GCA_017140935.1. Classification (NCBI taxonomy): domain Eukaryota; kingdom Viridiplantae; phylum Streptophyta; class Magnoliopsida; order Saxifragales; family Hamamelidaceae; genus Hamamelis; species Hamamelis virginiana. Next base: position 34,589 of record JAESVK010052752.1, on the reverse strand, counting down.
GTCCAGAGGGAGGCTCTGAAAGAGGTTGGAGGATTGAAGGGATGGGAATTGCAGAAAGAAACTAATGGGTAATTCACTCTTCCCCTGTTTCATCTTCTTTTCCAATATGCTTATTAAAAGGTCTAAAACGTTTGTTAATTGGAATAATAATTTCCCTTTTTATACTATCAAACCACAAGATATCTAAATTGTATTAATCTGGCTAGCCAAAACACACTCGCCCGTCTCGCACCCAAGGATTGTTCAGTAAGTTTTACTAAATGCATTAGTTAGTTCTTTTTTATTTATTTTATTTATATGTTTAAATTTGTTTCTCCTTCAGTCTCTAATTTGATTCTTCATGGAAATATAAATTTTTTTGAATGTATATATGGCTCTATGGCGATTGAAATAAGCCTTTTGTATATTAGTGGTTACTTCACAAATATATTATTTTGATCCATAAACCATTTTTTTTTTCCTGCACAATTTCCGGCAGCATAATTGATCCCAGAGCAGAGAAGACTGACATATTAGGCTACATTCATTTGACTGGTTGCTGGTACAATTTTGAAACATTGGCTACTAGTTTCCACTTTCCAAGGATTTGAGAATTTGGCCAAAGGCGAAAGGCTTTCAATTTAGAAAGAGAGCAATCGCGCTCTGAGCTGCTTGTATTGGGGAAGTGGATTACATGAGAAAAAAGAAGATGCGAGAATCAGGGGAAATGGATTACGAGGGAAAAAGGAAGAAGCGAAAATTAGGCACTGCTGAGAACGCTCCATTAGCCTCCGCCATTGGAGGGAAATACGAAGTCTTCTTGAGTTTCACAGGCAAAGACACTCGTAAGAGCTTTACCGATTTCCTCTACTACGATCTTGATGAAAAAGGAATTCACACTTTTAGGGACGATGATGCGCTTCGTGTAGGAGAAGAGATCGGCCCAGAGCTTCTACAAGCAATCAAGGAATCCAAAATCTCCATCCCAATCTTTTCCCAAAACTATGCTTCTAGTAAATGGTGTCTACTTGAGCTCGCTCAGATGGTCGTGTGCCAGAAAACTATGGGACAAAAGATTTTACCCATTTTCTATGACGTTAAGCCGTACGATGTACGACACCAAACCGGGAGTTACGAGGAGGCCTTTCGCCAACACGAGGAGGCCTGTCGCCAACACAAGAAGGGTTTTGATGAAAAGACAGTCCAGGAATGGAGGGAGGCTCTAAGAGAGGTTGGACAATTGGAGGGATGGGAATTGGAGAAACAAACTGGCGGGTAATTCTCCTCTTTTCCTTAATTAGTGTTAATATCTCTTTTCTTTATAAAGAGATCTACAAATAACTCCATGGAATTCCTAGTTCTATTGTGTCTGACAAGGTTGCTAAATTTCTTGCTAATTTGTAGAGAATTTGTGGCCGGGGACTGAGTTTAACTTTAGTAAATTGTTTTTATCTTCGAACTGATATATCATATATCTACATCCATTAAGTAGGGTGTTGTAAAAATTTTACTTCAGTTGACAACCTTTCATACGTACACTGCCCAGCTGAGGCTGAAGCATGTGTGGAAACACTTGTCTGATGATCTTTAGTAAGTAGGACAATAAAATCCTAGATCCAGGAGTTGATTAATAATTGTATAGGTGATATTTTAATTGCATCCTTTAAGCATGAAAAGTGGTGGCTGATCCATCAGGACTATAAAAATGTCAACTTCATTATTATTTTTCCTTAAAATGTTCACTTTTCCTTTTAAGGAACTAATCATCTGTTGTGGTTTGGTAGGCATCAAGGAAGACTCGTAAAGATTGCTGTTGGAGAGGTTTTGTCACAGTTAAAGAAGAATTACATGGTTGTGACGGACAACTTGGTTGGAATTGATCATCACATTGAAGAAATGAAGAGATTATTAAATGTGGACTCAAATGATGTACGGATTGTTGGAATCTATGGCATGGGTGGTCTTGGCAAGACTACTATTGCCAAGGTTGTCTACAATAAGCTCTTTGAATGCTTTGATTGTTATTGCTTCCTTAAAGACGTTCGAGAAATGGCACAGCAAGAAAGTGATCTCGTTAATTTGCAAAAGCAACTTATCTCTAAGATTCGAAAAGACAAAGTCCCTGACATTGCTACTGTTGATGAGGGAATAAACATGATCAAAGGCATGGCTTGCAATAAGAAAGTTTTGATTGTTCTTGATGATGTAGATGACGAGTCCCAATTTGAGAAGCTTGTTGGAAAGCATAATTGGTTTGGTTCTGGAAGTAGGATCATTGTTACAACAAGAAACAAAGAGGTTCTAAATCTGATTGAGGTGTATGAGGCATATGAACCCCAGCCAATGGAACTTGATGATGCTCTTCAACTATTTAGCAAGCATGCCTTTAGGAGTGACTCTCCTCCTGAAGACCACCGTATTCTCTCTGAAGAAGTTGTATCCACTACTGGAAGGCTTCCTTTGGCTCTTGAGATTATAGGGTCGCTTTTGTTCGGTAAGTGTGAAAACATATGGGAAGATATATTGGAGAAGCTGAGAAATATACCTCATGACCAAGTCCAGAAAAAGTTGAGAATAAGTTATGATGCATTAGAGAATGAGGAAAAACAGATATTCCTTGACATTGCATGTTTCTTTATTGGAGAGAATAAAACATTTCCTTTTTACATGTGGAGTGACTGTAAATATTATCCAATAAGTGGGATTAATAGCCTTGTTCTCAAGTCTCTGGTAAAAATTGGAGATGATAATAAGTTTATAATGCATAATCAGCTTAGAGACCTTGGTCGACATATCGTTCGTCAGGAAAATATGGATGATCCAAGGGAGCGTAGTAGGTTGTGGTTTTATAAGGAAGCCTTGGAGATATTGGGTAGACAGATGGTAATGTCTAAGTGCATCATGAATTTCATCCACCTTATTTAGCCTTTTTCTTATTTCCTCATTCATATAATTATGAAATAAAATGCTTTACAAACATTGTGGATTTATGAGAGAGCAATTAAAAACTTTGAATTTTTTTTTCAAAAAAATGGGAATAATAATTTTTAATATTCATGCATCTTTTTTGTTTTAAAGAATTAATAATTTCAATATCCATAAATCATTTTTATTTATTTTAAGGTTTTCTATTGGCAGGGAACAGAAAAGGTTAAAGCTCTCTGTCTCCAAGAATGTAGTGAAGAGCACTCTTTCACAAATGATGAATTTGGGAAACTTCCAAATCTAAGATTTTTCCGAGTGAATCGCACAGTCCTTACTGGAGATTTTAATAATCTTCTTTCAAAGTTGAGATGGCTTCAGTGGCGCATGTGCACAGACAATTCTAGGCCAACCAATTTTCATCTAAAGAATCTAGTCATTCTTGATCTACGGCACAGCTGGATCTCAGGAAACTGGGAGGGTTGGAGTCAAATCAAGGTCTCATAGAAGATCTTTGCTTTTCTTTCTATTTTCACATCATATACTTGGGTGGAAATTATTATTATTAGTATTAATTATAGTTATTTTCCTGTTTTACAGATGGCAGAAAGGTTGAAAGTTCTAGATCTCTCATTTTGCAAGGACTTAACCATAACTCCTGATCTATCAAACTTGGTAATGCTAAAAGAACTATATCTTTTTGCATGCCACAAGTTAGTTGAGGTTAGGGGCCTTACGGCTTTGAAATCCTTAGAGACTTTGAATATGAGGAGATGTATATCCTTAGAAAGATTACCTGATCTATCAAACATGGGAATGCTAAAAATCCTAAATCTTTCTCGATGCAAGAAGTTATCTGAGGTTGGGGGCCTTAGGGGTCTAAAATCCTTGGAGATATTGAACATGTCTGGGTGCAACTTATTTGAAAGGTTACTAGATCTATCAAACCTAAAAATTTTGAAGAAATTAGAAATTCGTGGTTGGAAGAATTTAACTGAGGTCCAAGGACTTGAGGAATTGGAATCCTTAGAAATTTTGGATATATTTGATTGCAGGTTGCTTGAAAAATCACTTGATTTATCAAATCTTAAACAAATAAAAGATTTGAAAGCTGGTGGGTGTGAGAATCTACCTGAGATCCGGGGACTTGAGGAATTGGAATCCTTAGAAATTTTGGATATATCTGGTTGCAGGTTGCTTGAAAAATCACTTGATTTGTCAAATCTTCAAAAATTAAAAGAATTGAAAGCTGGTGGGTGTGAGAATCTACCTGAGATCCGGGGACTTGAGGAATTAGAATCCTTAAAAATTTTGGACATTTCTGGATGTAAGGCAATTGAAAAATTACCGGCAATTGAAGAATTACCGAATTTGTCATTCACATTAATTGTTACAGGCCCTTATGAATCAATGATTAGGGCAGAAGCAGGTATACCTCTATTTTATGTTGTACTGCAGTTTTCTCTTCACAAGCAGGATTTTTCTTTATTGCTTGCTCATGATATATATTTTTTTCAATTGCAGCAAGTAGTTGGGCAGAATCGGATTATGATTATGTTAACTACTAAAGGAAAAAGGTGGTGTTTGCATGACCATCTCATTTACCGAAAGAACATATTGAATGAAATAAGGGGCTTGCTGCCATACAAAACAGTGTGTAAGATTTGCTTCTCTGTAATTACTACTTTTTCCAAATCGTCCTGGGGATACTATTGTTGCAGCTACCTTGGAATGCTATCATCTTGTAATCAATTGCTTTCATTAGGTTTCTCTGTGTCTATGTTGATTGCCATCAAAATCCATTTCCCTCAATGCCATAGCTTCTGCTATATATAGTAAATTGTATGCTATCCTACAAACATTGAAAGACCAGCCATAAACAAACCGTCTTCATTTCTTAATTTGGTAATGTTTCATGCACTTGTTGGATGAAACTGCCCTATAATTGAAAATTTGTCAAATAGAACAAGTAGAATAATAATAAAACCTATCACTAAAAAATTCTAATATTCCTGAAAATTTTAATTCTTGCCCGAAAAATTCAATGGCATTAAAAAAATAGAACGAGTAGAATAATAATAAAAAAGTATTTTACATTAATAATCCTAAGTTTTTAAGATTCAAATTTCAGTTTTTTTCTTTTCCAAAAAAATTGCTTATTGAATTGGAAAATTTGAATCTGGCAAAAAAAATTTCAATAATAAAAAAAGTATTTTACATCAATAATTCTAAGTTTTTGAAATATTACATGAACGAACCCAATCCAAAGATTATTAAGAACATAAACAAATCACTATTATTTTTGGACCAAAATACCATTCAAATAGTCAAATTTTGACTGACTTCTAATTTTGCACATAATTTCCAAGCCCTAATTTTACACATAATTCTCAAGTTTACACATAATCCCAATCTCCAATACGTCAAATCAATTTTACACATATTTTATTGCCCTCTAGTAATGATGAAATTGGAGTTGGAGATTGGAAATTTTTTGCCCTATAGAGAAAATCAATATACATAAAAAAAATTTCCCAAAAAACAACAAATGAGATTGAGTCTGAAAATACATTCCTTTCGTAAGACCAGATAACTTTTCGCAAAGCTTTAAAGAAAATATCAACAAAGAAAATGGAGCCATCAAGTAAACACATTTCCCACGGATAAATTTTCCATAGCCATCATATAAACACTTCCCCAAAAAATATTCTCAGGAGCCCTCAAGTAAATATGTTTTCGTAAAAAAACATTTTCAAGAGCCATTGTTTAAAAACTTATTCAGGAACAATCCAAGTAAAACCTATTCAAGGCATTCATCAAGTAAACATTTTTCTGACGAGCTATTTGGTTAAAACATTGACCGAAGTTTTGTCTGGATGGAATAGACATTTAGGAAAAAAAATTTCCAATAAAAATAAATGAGATTCGAGTTTGAAGAGACATTCATTTCGTAAGACTATATAACTTTTCGCAAAGCTTTAAAGAAAATATCAACAAAGAAAATGGAGCCATCAAGTAAATATGTTTCTCCAGATAAATTTTTCATAAACATCATACAAACACTTCCTCGAAAAATATTCACAGGAGCTCTCAAGTAAATATGTTTTCGTAAAAAAGAATTTTCAAGAGCCATCGTTTAAAAACTTATTCAGGAACAATCCAAGTAAAACATGTTTAAGGCATTCATCAAGTAAACATTTTCCTGATAAGAGCTATGAGATTCGAGTATGGAGAGACATTTCTTTCATAAGATCAGAGAACTTTTTGCAAAGCTTTAAAAAAAATATCAATAAAGAAAATTGAGCCATCAAGTAAATATGTTTCCCAAGCTAATGTATTTTCATGAGCCACCACGTAAATGTTTTTCCTAACAAATAGTTAGCCATCAAGTAAATATATTTCCCAAGCCAATGTATTTCGTGAGCCATCATGTAAATATTTTTCCCAACAAATAGTTAGCCAAGTAAATCACTATGTAAATGTTTTTCCCAACAAATAATTAGCCATCAAGTAAATATGTTTCCCAAGCCAATGTATTTCATGAACCATCATGTAAATATTTTTCCCAACAAATAGTTAGCCATCAAGTAAATATGTTTCCCAAGCTAATGTATATTCTTGAGCCATCATGTAAATATTTTTTCCAGTAAGTAGTTAGCCATCAAGTAAATATGTTTCCCAAGCCAATGTATTTTCATGAGCCATCATGTAAATATTTTTCCCAACAAATAGCTAGTCATCGAGTAATATTTGTTTAAAAAATTCATCAAGTAAATATGTTTCAGAATCCATCGAGAAAATATTTTTCCCAAATAAAACCTTCAAGTAAAATAGTCAATTTGGTTAAAATACTGACCAAAAATGTTTTTTACAGAAAATTTGATCGGACAGAACATAGGCTCAGGGAAAATTTTCGCTATAACAAAACAGATCAAAAAGTTCGAATAAGAATAGACATTTCTTTTCTCAAAACAAGATAACTTTTCCCAAAACTTGGGAGTAAATATCAACAAAGAAGATGGAGATATCATGTAAACCAGAGAGAGAGAGGATTCAAAAGAAATTCAAGCAAAAATCAAATGAAAACATAGAGAAGAAAATTTAGAGAACATTTCGAACACATATTCAATCCTTTGATATTAAAACATGAATAAAATAAAATAAGAAGAAAAGAGCAAGATGATTTAAGGAAAATATAGCATAGCAATTCAATAATTCAACAAGAACACAAACCAAATCAAGCAAAAATAATAATAATAAAAAATTTAGAAAAATTTCCAAATATATTCAAGCATTTGATACAAGAATGTGAAGAACATCGAGGGGAAAAAAAAAATACAAGGCAGAGGTGGAGAGGGATCATCAAATGCATTTGGATGAAAAACCCCTCTTATCACTGAACGTAATAATAATCTGCACTTTAAATGAAAATCTCCTCAAATAAATATATAGATAAAAATCAATCAACATTGTGAAATCAGGCAAACTACATAACTTTCATAAAATAAAAAAAAACAAATCAAAAAAAAAAAATAAAAAAAAAAAAAAAAAAAAAAACACAAGAAAAACCAGTAACACAGAAAGTACCGAGTTCATGAGAATCGAAAAACCCTAAGAAACTGTTGAAAATCGAAAAACTTATGAAATCTGCACTTTAAACGAAAACATTCTCAAATCAATAAATAGATAAAAATCAATCAAACATTGTGAAATCAGGCAAACGACATAACTTTCATCAAATCAAAATAAACCAATTGAGAAATAAACATAAAATAACAAAAACAAATGAAATGCAGTAACACGGAAAGTGCAGAGTTTGCTAGAGAATCGAAAAACCCTAAGAAACTGTTGAAAATCGAAAAATTAAAGAAATTGATGAAAGAGAACCTCGCCCAGTCGCACGTAGAGTCTAAACCCTCGTAGAGAGATCGATTGTTCTAGTTTGAGGCTTTCTGCTTGCCGTTTATATAGAGAACTTCAAAACCCTAAGAAACTGGCGGCAAAGTGCTGTCGCGAGGCGGTGCTTTTGATTAAATGATCTTACCGTTGCACTGTTGGCCGGTGCATAGAAAACCCAATTATTAACAACTAAAACAAGGGATGGCGGCAAGCCGGCAACTTAGCCCTAATAATTAAAAAATAAATAAAAATTTTATACATTTGATAAATAAATAAATAAAAAATGAAAATCTTTTAGGATTTAGACAAGGATTTTTTTTCTTTTATTAACAATATTTAATTTTTATGAATTTTTTTTCTTTATATTTTTACCATATTATTGTGTACATGTATATTTTTTTTCAATGATAAATATTTGTAATTCACGATTGAAATTATATCTGTTTAGATTATGATTAGGGTCCATTTCTAAAAACACTAGATGGAGTTATGCACAGGCTTGATGTGAAAAGGTGTTACCTTTTAAGGGATTGTACGTTTGTATTGTGTGAGAGAGTAGATGAGTGGAAGTAATAGGAGGCTAGGAGCTTTATGTAGAGCATTAGCAAGTTGTTTTCATAGTAAGGTGATATCATTCCATTATAAATCAGATGAAACTGACAAAATAATGACATGTTTATGCTTACAATACAAATAAGTGAAATGTCCAGCAGCGGCCCAGCTTAGTGATCTCACTAACAATCTAATATTTTCTAACCATTCTTATATATTTCTTATATAATAAATCAAGTCTTCCTTATTGTGTTGAGTTGATTAACTCTCTTTTTTTATTCAATTATTCAAGATCTGATTGTGTTCAGGATGACAAAAATAATATTGTTATAAGTTGCACTTTACACAACTATGTTATTTATATGTAAGGTGACCTTTATAGTCTACAATCTGTAGGGGAAAACACAAAATAGATTTTGAAAAACTGACCGTTGGATTAAATGCACTTCTTATAAATTACATACTCGTCAAAAATCAAAACGATCCAATGATTATTTAAAAAAAAAAAAATTATCAACATGTTAAAATTTTGTTATAGTTGTATTCACAACATGATAAGCCCTTTATTATTATATTTTCCTTTTTATCACCTTCCACATGTTTGCTTACTATTCATGGACTCAATAAAATTATATTTCGAAAAAAGTATCATCGCATATGAACCTCTCATGAGTAACGTAATGAGAATCCAATCTCTGAGAAATCAGCAAAGCCAAAAGTGCTTCGGCTTACTTCGGAAATCATAAATATTAAAACAGGAATAAAGGTTCATAAGATAACCTTAAATGGTTTTCCCACCCAAATGATAATGCAGGTTTTAAGATATCAAAAACATAATAAAATAAAATTAAAGTTACAAAGCAATTATATCACATCTCAAAGGATCTATAAATTTTTTGCTCATGGCTGGAATGCCTTAAGCTGTGCAACGTACCTCACTGCATAATCAATTGGTTTTGGATCAACCTGGGTGATGTAGCAATCCATCTTCAGTCATCAACTCATCACCGATTGTACCTATTCTGTTCATGTAGAACAAATTGGCCCTAAAAAAAAGAAAGGAACAAATTGGCCCTGGATCCAAATTTTTAAAAATGAAAATAACATGTACAGATCTCTTGAGAATGCCAGACAACCCTGGAGAATTCATACTATATCTGAAATATTCCAAAACCAACACAAACCAATAGATTGTTCATTACATCCAGAGGTATTCAGTTATTGAGAAAAAAAAAAATACTTCTAATGTCGAATTAAGTCAACTAAGACAAAAATAAAGCATTGGATTAAATTCTTATTGTGCAAAGGTAATAGCTGTGAGCAGGCCAGAAGGGATAGAAAAATGGGAAGCTTTTAATATACCTTATGTCACAACATACAGAACCAAAAACAGAGAATTCACACAAACACTTAATCTATTTCTTTTGTTCCTTGTCAGCTTCAGTGTTGTTTAGCTTTGGAATTGGTTGGATCTTCGCATAAGGTTTTCTGGTCAATGTCTCTCCTCTGAGAGCAGCTACATATCGGTCATTCGTATCCTCTTTCCGCTGCAGTTCCCCAAGGTATTCTGCTTGCCTCTCTTCATTTACTTTCCCCATCATCTAAGTCAAAAATTCACGCAATACATCAGTCAAGATGTTTTCCCATTTGGATAATGAAAAAACTACGAACACAAAAAAGCCCAACAATATCGAAACATCTTTAGTACTAAATGAGATTTAATATAGTCTCTGACGTGAAGTTACAATTACAACCCAATATATGCATGGCAATATATCTAATATCTGTATAGCAGGATAATCAGAGGAATAGAAGCAGATCACTTGACAGCTATTTTTGTTAAAAGCAAAATAATAAAAAAAGGGGAAGAGGAAGAGGGGGTGTGGGGGGAGGGGGAGTTAGTATGAACACTAACCCCCCGTAGTGATATCCTTGCGAGACTTGTGCAAAAAGTATGAAGCTAGACAATTGTCCTCCATATTAGTCATGTTTGCAAAATAATGGTACATAGACATATAAATGTATCTAGTAGGTGCCATCAGAAATAATAGGTAATGTATGACAAAGGAGTCAACTATGACTAGATGAACAGATAAAATTACTGCCACAAGTCAATCTATAGCACAATCATATGGCTCAAAATCTGTTTACAAGGGGGTCAAATCGAACGTGCATATCAACTATAGTATTGTTTGTATTGTAAGTTAGCTTTAAGATAATTCCCATGATAAATTAGAGGCTGAAGGTCAAATTTAGGGTTTATCAACCAAGTAAAAAAGCTGTATGGACCAAAGGATCCACAACACATGTACTTATGGAAGGATGTCACATGGAAAACGCAAAAATGGCACTAAGAAATATGAAAATAGAGACAATACTCTCTAACTGATACACTCAAGAAAAGTGCCACTTGTCAGGAGTGATACTATGCCAAGTGTATCATTTACTAACTGGAGTGAGTGGAGAGATACAACGCCCACTTGAGTGATATGCAGTTATATTGGATCACTTGCTAGAAGAAGGGAGCTACATACCATATTGTTGGTGCTTACGCTCTCAAAGTACTCCACAATAGGACATCAAAGCCTCAGGTCCCTCCATTAAGTTCTCCCCATCTCAAGGATGCCCACCGTAGGATGGATACCCTCAAAGGAGGGAGTAGAATGGTCTCCCTGCGGATGCCCACCATAGTACTGGAAGCCCGGAAAGCGAGATAATATTTGCACTTATTACCACCAGCCCAAAAACTCTACTCATTTAATTACAAAAATCAAACATTCAACTGAACAATCAAGTCAATGCTGTTCAAATTATTCAAATTACTGAATTATTTCTTTTAAGTCAAGTCATATAAAAAGACAAGTTAAAATTCTTCTCCAGATACATATGAAGTAAGTTAGAAAAAAGGCAAAAATAAATAATGCATGTAATGCAAGCAACTGCAACAAAAAAAATATCCAAAATAAGAGAAATTAACCAATTGAAAGCCTATAAATTCTTACAAACTTTTGACATGCAAAGAAACAGTGCCCCAGATCATTCAAACTATTTGAATTTCAATATCACTTGATAAGTAAATGATTTCACATCAACATAAGGTTTAGAAAATAAGCAACAAAAAAAAATTTACGATGCCTAATAAATTGAAAACAAACTCTCACAAACTTAATCCGCAACAAGGGAATATCAGAAATAAGAAGAATGAATGGATTCATCCAATTGTTGCATTTTTTTTTTTTTTTTTAACTTCTTTTCTGGGTAACCAAACAGTGGGAGGAAAAAGGGAAATATAATATAAGAGGCATTCGGGACGGGCGTTCAAACACTAGAACACAAATCTTCCCGACATATGTACGAAGCAATTTTAAAACATAGCAAGAAAACATAATTCATAAAACTCTAACGACTAACGCTCCGATTGGAATTCAGAAAGTATGAAAGAAAGGAAAGCAAAATACTAAAAATGCCCAAACATGTATTCCTTTCTTTAGCAATTTTAATAATTTTCCTTTTCTTTCTCTCGATGATCTCGAAATCCAAAACATAGGCTAAAAATTTGCAAGTATACGCTACGCAGGAACATCAGAAACGAAATTAGGACAAATTTGATTTTCAGTTCGTTTTATCGGGAAGCAAACGAAGGAAGGAAGGAAGGAAGGAAGGAAGGAAGGAAAAGGGCAAAAACATACGAGGGATTCGGGGCGGCCGTTCTGGCGGAGGCGGGCCTCGAGCTGTTCGTTGCGGGAGTTGGTGATTTGCATAACGCCGTAACCTATGATTCCCGGAACGACGCCGCAGATCGTTGCGAAGGCAAGGAAGAAGGGCTTCGAATCTCTTGTCTTCTGTACGATCCACCTCCATGTCCCGCTCTTTTCCCACAGTATCGACATTTTTTTCCCTCGTCTCTCACTTTATCTTCATAGACACTCGTTTGCAAAATATACCAAAACGCTGCCTAATTTGTGATTGGGCAAATAATAGGGTCATATGACCAATCAAATTATTTAAATTTGACCTAAGTTTTATTTAATAAAAAAAAAAAAAAAAACACTTGGTTAATTTATCAAATCAAACTCAATTTACTTTGATTTTCTATCAAGTTTTAAATATGATGATGTGGCTGAATTTTGCGAAATTCCTCTGTAGTCACTAAGATGGGAACTTAAGCTAGAGGAGATTGAAGCAATGAATTTTCCAATAAATTGGTGGTTGTGTTTTATACGATGATTTCTGTGAGTTTATTGATTGGTTTGCCTAGTAGTTGGAGGAGCCTTCTCAATCTAAATTTGGATCGGAAAGTATATCGTTCAAGTCGACCAAGTTGGGCATTTGACTTCCTGAGTATTCCTAAATTTGGTTGAAATATTGACTCGAGTGAATTAATTTAAATTGATCGATTGACTATGTGATAGTCGAGGTCTAGGCGTGATTCTTTATATAATAATTCAATTGTCATTTCTTCTGTTGATATACTTGTGGATTGATGTGCTCGTTAATCATTATATCCACAAATGTTAGTGATAAATGATTATTTCTTGCTTCCATATATTAAAGTTACTGTGACGCCATAGGCTCTTATTAGCTAAGGCCAAAGGCAAAGTTAATAGGAGAAATCTCTCTCTCTCTCTCTCTCTCTCTCTCTCTCTCTCTCTCTCTCTCTCTGCAACCAATCACAAATTCCAAGACTTTTTTTCTTTTTTATTTTTTTATTTTTTGTTGTCGTCGTCTTGGAGAAAAAATGGTTAGAGCTAGGGAAATGCATGAGCAGCTGGAGAGGATTTTTTATTTTTATTTTTATTTATTTTTTTGCATCATTTAGCCAAAATGATGATTTTGGACGAGGAAATGCCTAACACGGGCTAATTGGAGTTTGCTCTTACATAGGCTAATTGACTGGTAGAATTTAGTGGTCATTCTGTTCGGCCCTGGGCTTGCTTTGTTTACGCCTTGGAAACGCTGCGGGATAAGCTTCGAGTTCATCTCTGGTGGTATTCTGATTTTGCACTGCATAAAATATTTCGACTTAAAAATCGATGATAAGTGCTCCACAATAATCTGCTATGCATCCTCCAAACTCACAATTATGTTCTCCATTATCTAATGAACCATCTCAAGATTGTCGCAAAATACAGCAGTGTAATTTTGAATCTTGTCTTAGACTTAATTGGGGCTTGTTTGCACTGACTCTTTTTAAAATCACTTTTGGAGTTATTTATTCATATATTTTTTAGAGTAATGTTCAAATCATATCTTTACATACTAAAATTTTCGTACTAGAAGTGATGGCGACAAAATTTAGGAGCCTCTAACATTAACCACAATTACTTTTATGAAAATGTGAATTTTTAAAAACAATTTTTTTTTTTTACTCCTCTCAAATGGATTTTTCAGAACCTTACTTCTTCGAAAAGTCTATTTGACAGAACTCACCAAATATTTATTTATTTATTATTACAATTTTTTTTTTTCAAAATAACTTTTAAGGTTAGGAAGTTCATTTGAGGCCTTCCAAAAGTTACGCCAAACGCCCTCTAAGTAAAATTTAGATCTCTATAAGTGATTTAAAAAAATAGAAGTTCATTCAAGTGGGCTAGAAAATTAAGTTAGACTAGTGAATAAGGATATTTTCTCTATTATATTGTAAATTTGGTGGATGACCACCCATCTTCTACCTATGTAACCTCTATAGCTTTAAGGCTTGTAACACCCCCTCTAGCTTTAAGGTTTGTAACCCCCTTTAGCTTTAAGGCTTGTAACCTATACTCATTTGTCTCTCCATATTCAATCTTGTAAGAATATAAAAGGAGGACTTAGGCCCCTTGAATAAGACACATGCAAGACACCATTTTCTTCTCCTATCTCTTCTATTCTACTTTTTATTACTTTTACAATACGTTATCAGCACGAGGTTCTAACCAAGCACGGGTTTCTAGCCAAGTTGTTTTAAGGTAATGAAGAACATTTGGTGGGTATATTTTTTTTACTATGGTATTTTTTTTTGAAGAATAATTGAAGTCTTTTAATTTTTATACAGAAAAATCCTCTCTTCTTGAAGCAAGAGAGTGATTAAAAATAAAAACTAGAAGTTTTATTGTTCATGAGATTCCTCTCTTCCCGAAGCAAGAGAGACTTATAAAAATAAAAAAAATATAAAAAAAATAAAAAATAAAAAGTAAGTCACAACTTCCCATTTTTTTTATTTGATGCTAATAATATAATTATATATTATTGTATGTATATGTTGTTATTATTGTTATTACTTTCGGTAATAGTATTCATATGATGAAGTTTGACATCAATTTAATAAAAAAAAAATCTTATTTTTCTAACACTGTCAATTATGCTTTAATGTTAATTATAATCTATATGTGACTCTTAGGCTATCTCTACCATCATTTTTATATTTTTTATTTTTAACGTTACTCATATTATTGTATTTATCATTTATTAGAAATTCAAGAATGACGAATCTTACGAAGCTTGAGTTTGTTGCTCTTGATATCTCCGAGAAAAATTATTTATCTTGGATCCTTGATGCTGAAATCCATCTTACTGCTATGAATCTTGGAAATACAATTCAAGAGAAAAATCAGGCATCCAAGTAGGATTGCGCCAAGGCAATGATTTTTCTTCGCCATCACCTTGATGAGGGCTTGAAAAATGAATATCTTACGGTAAAGGATCTCCTTGTCCTTTGGAAAAATTTAAAGGAAAGATATGACCACCAAAAGACAGTAATTCTTCCTAAAGCCCGTTATGATTGGATGCACTTAAAGTTGCAGGATTTCAAAACAGTTGCAGAATATAATTCTGCACTTTTCAAAATCAGCTCTAAATTGCAATTATGTGGAGAGAAAATCACTGAAGAAGATATGTTCGAAAAAACATATTCCACATTTCGCGCCTCGAATGTGCTCCTGCAGCAGCAATATCGAGAGCGTAGGTTTGCAAATTATTCTGAATTGATTTCATGTCTTCTTGTAGCTGAACAGAATAATGAGTTGTTGATGAAAAATCACCAATCACGTCCGACTGGTTCTGCATCGATCCCTGAAGTGAATGTGGCATCATCTAGTGGTCATGGCCGTGGCCGTGGTCGTGGCCGTGGTCGTGGCCATGGACGTGGACGAGGCCGTGGTCAAAATAATTATCGACCACGGGGAGGTCATAACAATACCACACAAAACCATCAGAAGTGGTCTAATAATGTAGCAAGGCAAGGTAAAGAAAAAAATCAGCCTCCTGCGAATTATGAAAATAAATGTTATAAGTGTGGTATGAAGGGGCATTGGTCGCGTACATGTTATACGGCCGACCATTTGGTTAAACTTTACCAAGCCTCACTCAAAGAGAAAGGCAAAGAGAAAATTGAAACAAATTTGATTGATGGTGAAGATCCGGTGGACATTACTCATCTCGATGTTTCAGATTTTTTTGAAGATCCAAATGGCAAAATTGATCACTTAATTGGTGGTGGAAATGTCCACATCAATTAACATTTTTATTGTTTGGATGTTATATGCATTTTTTTTTAGTGTGTATTTTTATTTATTTATTTGAAAGCTATTATTAATGAGTGTATTATTTTTCCTTTCTTAATTGAATGCAATTAAAAAAAAAAATGTATTTTATTTCTTCATATTTTATATTGAATTTATTTAATATTTTTTTTAAAGGTATGGATCTTAGTATTGGATCACTCGGTTCCAAGATAAATGGTGGAGAGATATGTTTAGCAGATAGTGCTACCACACATACAATCCTTCGGGATAAAAAATATTTTTCCCATATAACATTAGTTGAAGCTAATGTAAATACAATATCAGGTCCTGCAGACTTGATTGATGGTTCCGGAAGAGCTACTATAATGTTGCCATGTGGCACGATATTCCATATTAACAATGCCTTATATTCAGTCAGATCCAGAAGAAATCTGCTAAGTTTTAAAGATATACGTCGTAATGGATATCATATTGAGACCACATGTGAAAATAATAAAGAATATTTACATATTACTCATATTGTTTCAAGCCAGAAGCTTGTAGTGGAAAAATTGCCTGCTTTTTCTTCAGGATTGTATTATACCACTATAACAACAATTGAATTAAATATGGTGATGAGCCAGAAACTCTCTAACCCAAACATTTTTATGCTTTGGCATGATAGACTTGGGCACCCAGGGTCAACCATGATGAGGAGAATTATTGAAAATTCACATGGACATCCATTAAAGAACCAGAAGATTCTTTTGTCTAGTGATTATCCATGTACTGCTTGTTCACAAGAAAAATTGATTATTAGACCATCTCATACAAAAGTCCTTGTTGAATCCCCAACATTTTTGGAACGAATCCAAGGGGATATATGTGGACTAATTCATCCACCATGTGGACCATTTCGCTATTTCATGGTGCTAATAGATGCCTCATCCCGATGGTCACATGTTTCCTTGTTATCTACTCGCAATGTTGCATTTGCCAGGCTCCTTGCTCAGATCATTCGGTTACAAGCACATTTTCCAGATTATCCAATTAAGAAGATCCTACTCGATAATGCTGGTGAATTTACATCTAAAGCCTTTGATGATTATTGCATGTCAGTAGGGATTGAGGTGGAACATCCAATTGCTCATGTACACACACAGAATGGTTTAGCAGAAGCCTTTATCAAAAGACTCCAACTGATTGCTCGACCTTTACTTATGAGGACAAAGTTAACCTATTTCTGCTTAGGGACATGTCATTTTACATGCTGCAGCATTGGTTCGCATTCGACCGACTGCTAATCACCAACAGTCACCATTTCAACTGGTACTTGGTCAAATTCCAGATCTTTCCCATTTACTAGTATTTGGATGCGCAGTACAAGTTCCAATTGCACCTCCATAACGCACAAAAATGGGCCCTCAACGTCGATTGAGAATATACATTAGTTTTGATTCACCATCAATCATCAGGTATCTTGAACCATTGACAGGTGACGTTTTCAGAGCAAGATTTGCAGATTGCCATTTTGATGAGGTCAATTTCCCGTTGTTAGGGGGAGATAAGCTACCAAAAGAGGAACGACGTGAAATTATTTGGAATGCATCATCCATATCTCATCTCGACCCGCGCACTGCTCAATGTGAAAATGAAGTACAGAGAATCACTCATCTCCAGAAAATTGTCAGCCAATTGCCTGATGCATTTACAGATACAGCTAAAGTAACCAAGTCTTATATACCGGCTGCAAACAGACCAGCAAGGATCAATATATCAATTGGAAAAGCTGCTATTATGGCAGCTAATGAATCATCCATGATACGCCTGAAGCGTGGTCGACCCTTGGGTTCAAAAGATTTAATTCCCCGGAAGAGGAAAACAAATGGGCAACAAGACACAAGTCTTAAAGAAAAAAGCACTCCTGAAGAGGCTATTCCCATAATCTCTAAAATAATAACCCCCGAAGAGGAAAGTGTCATTGAAGTGACACATGCCCCTGAAGAGGCAATAGTCCCTGAAGAGATACAAAATTATGAAGAGGCACAAGTACTTGCAAATGATGAAATTTCCATAAATTATGCATCCACAGGGGAATTGTGGGACCGTACAGAAGTGGTTATTAATGATGTATTTTGTTTTGCAGTAGCCACATAAATTTTAAAAGATGATGATGATCATGAACCACGCAGTGTCAATGAATGTCGCAGTAGACATGATTGGTCAAAGTGGAAAGAAGCAATCCAAGTAGAATTAGATTCTCTAGCAAAACGCAAAGTATTTGGGCCTGTAATCCCAACACCCAATGATGTGAAACCTGTAGGTTACAAATGAGTGTTTGTAAGAAAACGTAATGATAAAAATGAAATTGCTAGATACAAAGCATGTTTAGTGGCACAAGGTTTCTCACAAAGACCTGTGATTGATTATGAAGAAACGTATTCACCTGTGATGGATATTATTACGTTTCGATATTTAATTAGTCTGTCAGTCTCAGAAGGACTACACATGCGTCTCATGGACGTAGTTACTGCATATTTGTATGGCATGCTTGAAAAAGATATTTATATAAAAGTCCCTGAAGGATTTCAATTGCCTGAAGTAAATACATCACAACCACGAAATATGTACTCAATTAAGTTGAGACGATCATTATATGGACTAAAACAATCCGAAAGAATGTGGTATAATCGTCTCAGTGAGTATTTGATCAAGGATGGGTATATTAACAATCCTATATGCCCTTGTATTTTTATAAAGAAATCAGAATTAGGATTTGTCTTCCTTGCAGTATATGTTGATGATATAAATTTATTTGGAACTCCTGAAGAGCTCACAAAAGCGGCTAAATATTTGAAGGATGAGTTTGAGATAAAAGACTTAGGAAAAACTAAGTATTGTCTCGGCCTGCAAATCGAGCATAAGTCTAATGGAATTCTCATACATCAGTCAACATATATCGAAAAGGTCTTGAAGCGATTTAACATGGAAAAAGCACATCCATTAAGTTCTCCAATGATTGTTAGATCCCTTGATGCTAAGAAAGATCTTTTTCGTCCAAAGGAAGAAAATGAAGCACTCCTTGGTCCTGAAGTACCATATCTCAGTGCAATTGGTGCTTTGTTATACTTAACGCAGTGTACAAGGCCAGATATTGCATTTTCAGTTAATTTGTTGGCAAGATTCAGCTCTGCACCAACTCGACGACACTGGAATGGCGTGAAACATATTTTACGTTACCTTCGTGGGACTACAGTATTGAGTTTATTTTATTCAAAGGAATCAACACTAAAAGGATATGCAGATTCTGGATACCTTTATGATCCTCATAAGGCCCGCTCACAAACATTATATGTATTCACATGTGGCAATACTGCAATTTCTTGGCGATCGACCAAACAGACTTTGACTGCCACTTCCTCTAATCACTCTGAGATAATTGCACTTCATGAAGCAAGCCGTGAATGTGTGTGGTTAAGATCAGTGGTATAACACATTCGAAATGCATGTGAATTATCTTTGATTACAAGCACTCCAACAACAATTTATGAAGACAATGTTGCGTGTATTGAACAAATCAAAGAAGGATACATCAAATGTGATAGAACGAAGCATATCTCACCAAAGTTTTTCTTCACTCACGAACTCCAGAAGAGTCATGAAATTGAAGTGAAGCAAATATGATCCAGTAATAATGTTGCAGATTTATTTACCAAAGCCTTGCCATCATCAACATTCAAGAAATTGATATATGATATCGGGATGCGTCGTGTTTGTGATCAGTCAAGTTGATACTCATCAGGGGGAGTATTATCATCAAGTCTACAGCTTATCTGGATATATGCACGCTGTACTCTTTTTCCTTCGTCCAGGTTTTTTCCCACTGGGTTTTACTGGCAAGGTTTTAATGAGGTAGTTTCTTTAGTGTGTCCAACATCACTAAGATTTACAAAATGTTGTACTCGTTTTCCATTGCTACATTTTTTCCCACAGGGTTTTTCTAGCAAGGTTTTAATGAGTTACATTATCTTAGCGTGGTGGACATCCAAGGGGGAGTATTGTAAATTTGGTGGATGACCACCCATCTTCTACCTATGTAACCTCTATAGCTTTAAGGCTTGTAACACCCCCTCTAGCTTTAAGGTTTGTAACCCCCTCTAGCTTTAAGGCTTGTAACCTATACTCATTTGTCTCTCCATATTCAATCTTGTAAGCCTATAAAAGGAGGACTTAGGCCCCTTGAATAAGACACATGCAAGACACCATTTTCTTCTCCTATCTCTTCTATTCTACTTTTTATTACTTTTATAATATATTACACTTATTTTGTTTTAAATAAGAAGTAATTTTGGTTGTCAACAAAAATGAACTTAAAATGAAATCTATTATAGAAAAGAAGAAATGATCCAAAAACCCTTAAAACATATTTTATTAACACCAAGTCCAAATGATAAGATTATGTACCAATTAAAATTGAAGTCGACTCGTATCAAGAGACTAACAAATATATTATTTCCATATATTTAACTACTATTTAGTTATTCTTTTATTTTTAAATATAGTGTTCTTAATTTTAGAAAGTTAACTTATATGATTTATATTTTTAAATGAATTTAAACATGGCATTATTTTTTATTTTGAAAGCACCTTATCTTATATGATAAGGTATTGAACAAGCAAAGCAAACTCTCACCCAACCGTCCACAAAGCCGACGTCTAGTTTGCATGACGTGCAAGAAATTCAAAAAAAGTATTTCAACGGTTAGTAACTTTTTGCGGATATAACAAAAGTGTCTAATTCAACTATCAATTTTCAAAATATAGTATACAAGTGTCTCTAATGGCCTGTTTGTTACGAGGGAAAAGTGGGAGGCTGTTTGTTACGAGGGAAAAGTGGGAGGAGGGAAAGGGGAGGAGGGAAAAGTGGAGGGAAGAGAGATTTGAGACATATTTGGTATGAAGGGAAGGGAAAAGTGGAGGGAAAAATAAGAGGAAAAGTGGGGGGGAAAAGGGAGGTATTCAATCTGCCCAATTTCGGACGGAAAAGTGGAAGGAAAACTGGAGATCAGCTTATGTGGGCTTTGAAAAGACCATTTTAACATCAGTTTTTTGGTTTAAACCCCTCAGCCTTTCCAAGGAAGGAGCTGAGAAAGAGAATTTCATATATATTAGAATTTGTTTTTCTGACAAAAAGTAATTTAAAAAAAATTCTCATAGGAGATCCACTTATAAAATTATCATTTCTCAATTATGAACATATAACTGAATTTTTTAATGGTTATTAGAATTTAGTACTATAATGTCATTTTGGTTAAATATATGTGGGGGTATAATTGTAATTTAGGTGCTTTACTTCCTTTCCCTCCTCCCAATTTACCAAACACATGGAAGAAAGGAAACCACTTTTCCATCCATCATACCAAACACACAGGAAGGAAAAATGATTTTCCTCCCCTATCCCTCCTACTTTCCTTCCTTCTATTTTTCCATCCCTCTTACCAAACGAAGCATAAAGCAGGTCACCTGTTATGGAGGTGAACATTTCCGAATAAGCCCTTTATTATTATAGTTTCCTTTTTAGCTATCACCTTCCACATGTTTGCTTACCATTCATTGGCTCAATAAAATTATATTTTGAAAAAGCACTACAAGAATAATGGGCTATGACTACGATTTTGGTAGACAAAAGACTAGTGTTTTTTAAGACCTTAGTTAAAAGGTATGAAACAACTAGGGTTTTTTAAAACCCTAGTTAAAAGGTAAGAAAAGACTACTATTCCTAGGACCCTAATCTTTTCTTACCTTTTAACTAGGGTTTTATAACACATTAGTCTTTTGTTACCAACAAAAGACTAGTGTGTTATAAAACCCTAGTTAAAAGGTAAGAAAAGATTAGGGTTTTTTAAATACCTAGTTAAATGATAAGAAAAGACTGTTCTTAAGACCCTAGTCTTTTCTTTTCTTTTAGGAGAAAATATATATATATGTATATATAAAATAGATTATTGGGACAGGTTCTCCTTACACCCTATTTTGACACCTATGTTTACAACTCGTTTTCAAATACCCTTGTAAGTCGAATATTTTGAGAAACCAATTGTTAGATTATATACGTATCTCATGTTTGTCATGTATGAAAAAAATTGGAGTGATCCAACGGTTAGTTTTTGAAAAATATCATTTTGAAGAACTATTATTTCTTTTAGTAATTAAAAATATAACTGTTTTTTATAGTGACATTTCTTAAAATCTAACCGTTGGATCACTATGATTTTTGGCATACATGATATGCGTGCAAAAGAAATGTATTGAATCCAACAATCAGTTCGTCAAAATATTTATCATAGATAATATTTTGAAAATAAGGTGTCAAAATAGGGTGTAAGGGAAACTGTCCAATATGAAAAATAAAAAACCACAGAACCTAGCATTTAACTAGTGTTTTATAAACTAGTCTTTTTGTTTCCAAAAACACTGAATAGGAATTCACTTCGCGCCTTTTTATTGAAACGCCGTGGATAGTCTCCCACGAAATTTTATCTTCCTTTTTTTTTTTGTTCTCTTTTCCCCGCGCCCTACCTTTCTCACTCGATCGACTGAGATTAGGCTGCTCTCTCTCGCTCTTTCTCTATCTCGATCTGCTCCGCTGTTCAACCCTAATCCCTTGCCTCGCTGTCTCGCCGTCTCGCCACCTCGCCACCTCACCGCCGAACATTGTTAAGCTGCCGATCTGTAGATCTTTTGATTTGGTAGATCTGTAGATCTGTTCTTCAAGAGAAGAGAGGGAGGCCTCACAAGGATTCTCCATCAAACCCTAGTCAAACCTAGTCTCGATCTGCTGCCGACGTTGGCCCCAATCATCTCCGATATCCTTGAGGTACGTTTCTCGCGAGCATCTCCCTCTCTTCTCTTTCGTTTATGAATTTCGGATCTGTTATTTATGGATCTGTTAATTTCTATTTCATTTTTATATTTCTTTTACCATTTGTTTGGTTACCGAGAAATTGAGGAATGGAAATTTGAAGTCTTCTAGTATATTTTTATATTTCTCTTTCGTTTATGAATTTCGGATCTGTTATTTATGGAAATTTGAGTCCTTCATCACATGTCTTGACTGATTTTATAATTCTAGGCATTAAGAATTATATATCTGATTAGATGGTCTAAAATTTTGTGGTGTATATTGAACTCAAGATCTTTATCACTGCCACGCATGTTGTTTAATAGGTTTGCGAGAAATTTTGTTTTCAATGTTAAATATATAATGATCTGCAGTGTTTCTTATTTTAAATACCAAAATGGTCCAGTTTAAATGTTTGATGTTTTTAAGTTACGGATTATGTAATGTGTTAAATATTCATTTTTTCATGCTCTGTGAAATTAATGCTGAAACTGACTTGTTTGTTCTCAATTTGTTTGCAAAAATGTTATTGTATTTCCTTCAAGGACTGACCCGTCACCTATCCTGGCAGTTGAGGTATGGCATATTTGTCATGCTGTTATACTTTAATTCTTTTATATTCTTGTGTCATGGCTTAGTTGGAATTTTCGGATATCCAATAACCAAATTGTTCTTTTTATAGTCCTAACTTGAACTCCCAAATCTCTTTTAGTAAGGTAAGTTCCAGTTTTCTTCTTTTTGCTATATTGTTGTATATTCTATATTTTCTGTCCCCCACCTTTGCTTAAATGGTTATCTTTTCTCTACTGTACGAGAAAAAAAATGCTGAATTATCCATATTGTAATGGGTGTGTATTGGTTGTGATGATTCAAAATAGGAGTTGAATGGTACACTGAGAGTAAAGTGTGGGGATTTTTTCTGTCAAAAAGACCCTCCCCCCAAAAAAAGAAGAAGAAGAAGACTCTATTTTAGAGTTTTGTTGTAGCTGTTTCCTGAAAAACATTGTAATGAACATGTGAAGAATCTGTTTGTTTTAGAACTGTTTTGTCTCGTTTCTCTAGAAAATAAATTACATGGAGGGAAGGCTAGATGAGGCCAGAGTAACTAGAAAATAAATTAAAAAGAGGAAGCATGGGTATAATGTTAGATGAGGCCAGAGTAACTAGATGGTGCTTTGGACCTTTGGTAATATTAAAAGTAAGCCTAAAAATAAATTACATGGAGGGAAGACTAGCTAGGACCCTATCTAAAGTGGGGAAAATCACCTCATTATAGGGAAATTTTGGAGTGAGGATGAGGAAACAATTAAAGAATTTTTAAAAGGAACTTCACATGGATTGTAGGTGAGATAATATTATTAATGTTTGTAACTTTTAACTACTTAACAGCCAGCATAAAGGATTTACTAAAAGAGCTTCAGGCCTGTTTGAAATGCCAATTTAATGATCTGTAGTTACTCTTTAGCAGCTGAAGATATATATGTCCAGCAGCTAAGTTGATTAGCAGTTACAGATGTTGCTTTGGACTGAAGAACTCCTTGGAATGTTTCTTTGGATGTGAAATGGACCAAGTAATTGAAATTTAAATATATTTGAATGTTGGGAAGTTGAGCCAGTAACTTTAGAGAACAAATTAATGTGGAATCCCAAGTCCATAGAGTATAAACTAATTTGGTAGGGCTGTACTTTGCAATGTGGCAGAGCAAATTTAAAGGTGGATAAAAGTTGCATGTAAGAGGTAAGAGCTCAACTAGGGTATGTATGGACAAGAGTGGTTATACCCAAGGACAAGAATACCCTTTTTTTTTTAAGTTGTTGGAATTATATATCTGATAAACACTTGAGAAATGTTGTCAGCGCCTATATTTTACCAACCGGTGAGGAGGCCATTAATACTAGCTGTAAAGTATAACATTGGACCAAAAAACATCTACTATTTATGATAAATTTTAGAGCACAATTTGGGGGAAACCAAGTAGTTGTCTTCTCCCAAGCATCCATGGCATATTCAAAGGTTCCAAATGATTCTAATTTCTAAGTACTTCTATCCTTCTTTGTGCTTGTCTTGCCATATATGATCCCTGTCAAGCTCTACCATTAAGGAAATGTTGTAGCTTAAATTTAGCAGTTTATTATTTTTGGATTCAAGGCATGTAGTATTGCCAAAGTGAAGGACACTTGTGCAACCTGGGCCAAAAGTACATATTCATCAACAAAATGACTCAAATCAGCTTAGCTGGGTCTTAATCCCAACTATATGGGTTAGGCTATGTAAATCCTTCTTGTCCATTCATCTTTATCAAGGGCCATATCATATATTAGATTCATAGTATACATGTATTTTCTTGCTTGACTTTTTGAAGTTTCTGATAATTTCTTATCTATCAATTATGGTGTTTAATTTTATGTTTTTAATAATCTCTGTCATTTGTCTTTTTTGTTTTTTCCTGTATGTCTTATTGTACATAGTATAACTTGTTTACAAATGTGACTTCACTTCAATGGATTGGAAATATGCTTAAAAGTTCCCAACAGAAATGGGTTTAAATCATTGTTAAGTTTAATAAAAGGTAGTTGCTAAGTAGTTTGTTTTTAGTAGTAATTTCTTTGGTTAGATCTAATCTGTTGCCAGGAGATAGTCCATCCACAATTTGATAACTTCTATTGTTAGAAATCTGTCTATTTTGAATTTTTCAGTGTTGTACTGTTGTCACATATGTTGCTCTCATATATGCTTACCTATTTGTTTTCAGGGTACCTACGTTGAAGGTATAAAGGAAGAAGTTGTTTTGTTTCCTGGGCATGCCCTTTCTTTCATTGCTGTTGGGAAAGGTATATACAGGGATGCCCTTTCTTTCATTGCTGCCGGGAAAGGTATGTACAGGGATTACTTGTTGTGTAACCTTTTCTCTCATTTTTACCTTCTTCTTTATTATATGACTTATCAGTGAAATGTTTTTATTTCTAAACTGTTAAGAATTGATGCACTAGCATAAGCACACACAAAAGTGAACACACGTAGTATGTAGGATTGAATAAGATAGCAAGGTAATCATCTAACATTGTTTTCTCACTAAGAATTCACTAATTTGATCTTTGAAAGACCTTATACAATATTTATGTAACAGAGAACTGGAAGACTTCTTGAGTTGGAAGTGATAGTTTGCTTATGAATAGTGAACCTCTTCTGTAATGGAGCAGGACACAACATGCCTTATTTGCATTTTTCCATTTTTGACTTATGTTTTTTATTTTTTTTTCTTTTGCTTATCATAGTAGCTCCTTTTCCAACTCAAATTCTTGAAAGGTCATCTCTGCTTGAACTAGAACTTGTATATATTTCTTTAATGTGATTAGCGTGTATTTCCCTTTTCTTCCTCCTTTATGGAAATAATGCTAGTATAATTTATTGAACATGGATGTTTATATTAGATGTAGAAAAACACTTGTACATGTCTTTATAGAAATATTTTCATGTAATTTCTAATAGTTAGAATAAAGTTTCGTGATTAGAATAATCTAATAACTTATTAAGTCACAATAGTTAAAATAGATTAAAGTTCTTTTCTCCTTTCTACATCTCTTTTTTAGTGGTTCAGTGTATATTATGTGGTTGTAATTTTTCTCTCTTATTTTTCATGCAGTTCTACAAGAAGAGGATATGCCATATCAAGCATTTTCTTTGGTGACTTGAAGAGAGAAGCAGTTTTCTTATCTTAGTTATTTGAGTTAAGCCAATTTTCAACTTGACATCATTTTAGTTGATTTGAATGTATCCATACAGCAAGTATCTAGGATTCCAACATTAACTGTACCACTTTTAGTTAATTAATTATAAATCAATTAAGTTGAACACTTATTGCATTTGTACGAATATTTTGTATTTTTAATGGATAATTTTATTAATGATTTTTGCACTTTAATGGGTGGTTTGGAATGTGATTGGGTGTATATAAAGGTTACAGGTCATATGTATGTAATATTGAAAACAAAATTGCAAAATACAGAAAATATTTTATTTTTGGTGGGTAAATCAAAGATGAAGGTTTAAAACCGTAGTCTTTTTGGTTTAAAACCGCAGTCGTTTTATGAAAGACTAGGGTTTTAAACCGTAGTTGTTTCCTAAAAGACTAGAGTTTATAACCGTAGTCGTTTTATGAAAGACTAGCTAGGGTTTGGCACCGTAGTCTTCTTATAAAATACTAGGGTTTAAAACCGTAGTCTTTTTATAAAAGACTAGGGTTTTAAATTGTAGTTGTTTCCTAAAAGACTAGGGTTTATAACCGTAGTCCTTTGTAAGAAAAGACCAGGGTTCAAAAACCGTAGTTGATGAAAAGACTACCACCTGCCTGACTACAGTTCCAAAACCCTAGTCTTAACCCAAAGACTAAGGTTTTGCACCTTAGTCGTTGGCTTTTTTTTTTTAGTAATGAAGTTATCATCGCATCTGAAAGGACCACATTTACAAGGTGTTTAATGTAGAGCATGTTCTCAAGCCGAGCTTTATTGCGACTCTCCGAACAATTCTTGTTTCATAGTTCGGTTCATCGATTATATATGTTCTCAAACATGACTTAGCAGGCCTGTTCTTCCTATCTTTCCCATGCCCTATGCCTGTCCTCTTATACGTATTACAGTCAGGGCCGGCCCTGAGATTTTGGATGCCCTAGGCAGGCTCCTAAAATGTTGCCCCTACTACATATCGACTAAAAAAAAGCGTGTAAAATCTAAGTTATTTATCCTTAATTTCTCATGAGTTAAATGTACAACAATCAATTCACAAAGCACATTCTCAATAGGCTCACCTCGAACCCTATCACTGATTTACCATT
>JAESVK010052749.1:0-11216 GCA_017140935.1 Hamamelis virginiana | reverse complement strand
TAACCAAACACCCCCCAAAGAGGAGAAAGTCTATAAATATGAGTGTTTCACACACTCTAGGCAATGCTAACCCTAAGAGCCGAAATTCCTCTCTCCTCTCCCTCTCCATTCTAGCTTGCCACAAAGGGTTGTGGAAGACTAGAGAAGGTTTCGGAGTCTTGCTCTCGTGTGGATACGCTTTGGAGGTTTCATGCTTTTGAAACTCGAAGGATTCCTACACCGAAGAACATAATCAATGTAAGTTTTACATGCTTTGATTAATTGTTTATTTATGTATATATGATCCGATGCTTGTATCGTTCTTGGTGGTTTTGTGAAACATGGATGTTTTTATTAAAACTGAAAAAGTTTTGTTTTTACCCTGTTCCGCTGCGCATCCATGTCTGTGGTTTTTCACAGAACCTTTCATGGGTAAGCGGGCTTTCGGGAACAAAGAAAGCGAGGTCATGTCCATCAAGTCATCAGACCTTCGAAATCTTTTAAGGGCTCTTTCTAGAGCTTCAATCCTACTATTCAGGAGAATAGGCTCTTTAGCAAGGTATGAAGGATTTTTGGGTTGAGGGTTCTCATCCAGGTCCATGGGCTTAACGGATTAAAAGATGGGCTTAGGCTTAAGGGATGATTATACTATTTCAGCCTCATTCTTTTCAGATAGATCTTGGGTTGCTTTTAGGGCTAGGAAATCTTCGGCCATTTGAGCTAGGGCTTTTATTCTTTCCTTGGAGGACATGATTATGGCAGCAGCAGTAGGGGAAACCTCATCATTATTAGCCATATCGGAATCAACAGATAAATCAACACTTAACCCAGGCCCACTAGAGTCAACGATCCAAGCCAGAATATTCTAAAAAGAGAAGAAAATTTTGAAATCAATTTAGAGCCCCATGATTGCTTTTTGAAAAAGAATGATATTTTACAAAACTCACAAAGCCCCTACTTTCTAGGACATTCCTTTGAAAAGGATGAAGGTTCACACCAAAAGCACGTAGGTGGACTAGGGAATATTAGGGAAAGAGGCCCCTAGTCAAGACACTCAGGATGAATAGACCTATAGAACATGGGCTTGAAGCCTGCACAATTCTCACTTTCTCTCTCTACAAGGTCCACAAACATATGGGGATCACTTGGTAGCATAGCACTACAATGGGCCAAGGCCCACAGACAATGGGGCAAGCCCCTGATTGGCACTCTAATCTCGTAGGAGACTTTCCCAAAGGTAACAAAAGAGGAATAGACCTAATTGCCCCACAATCTAAGGATTCTACACTTATCTTGCTCAAACATATAAGGGCAGTTGAAGAAAATTTGGCAGAATAACCCTAGCATCGGGGTAAGTGGAGAGCTGAAGGGTATAGGGACTATACTTCTGACGGGTTCCCCAAACAAAAATGAATAATGGTAAAGGACCACTAAACTTTCGAGATCATGGGCTTAAGGATCGTACAAGGATTACTTCCTAACCACAAGGCCCACAAACGGGCAAAACAATTCGGTAGCAAAATACTACAATGGGCCTGGCCCCAGGAACAAAGAAAGGATAAGGACTATACCTTTGGCAACTACCCCAACCTTTAGGACACTTTCCTTATGGGTTAAGAATATTCATCGAAGATGTAGACCTAAGGATCCTACTCTAGACCATGGGCCTAAAGCCCATGTTAGAAGTGTGCCCTAAAACCAATTAGTAGGTTGTAATTAGGGAACTTTAATTTCACTTATGTTATTGTATGAATCTTATTCATCTATAAAATGGCTTTTATATTATCATGTAAACTTGTGTTATTTATAACTGTTCATGATAATGTCCTTGAATAGCATGATAGAGAATTATATCTCAAGTGTTGAGATAGAGAGACATATGATTCTCAAGAACATCTATTCTAGATATGTTCCTGATCATAGGTTTATTTATTTGGGCGATAGTAAACCGTTAAGATTAGCTCAGGTTATACTGGCTCCAATGGGAGGATGGTGAGTCTAAAGCCATATGTGTAGAGACACTATAGTAAACCTGTGGGTGCTTGTTAGAGAACAAGTACACTGAACGTGACCAATATGAGTACAGCTCATGGAAATATATTTGAATGTCAAAAGCTGCTCATGTGTATAGTCACATTTGTAATCCTCATACCTGAGACACCACTGGTTATCTTATTTATGAATTACTAGAGTTTGATAGTATTTTGTACACCCTTAATCATGAGGATGTAATCGGTGCTCATTGGCTTTAGTAAGTTGTATATGAAGATAGGTGAGTGTGCAATAGGGGATCACCACCCTTAATATCAAAGGGAGAATGTCACAGTTAATTCACAAATAATAACTCAATGAAGTCTTTGGCCAAAGCAAAAGGTAACCAAGGAAAAGTGTTTTCATGGGTTAACCTAATTGAGTTTATATTTTGGTGAATGGCTAACACAGGATTAAGTTAGGGTTTGACATGAATCCATACATAAATAACTTAATCGTGACATTGTTTGGTGAAGGATTATTTATTACACGAAGGGTTCATTTATATTCGTATATTCACCCAAACCTAGGGCACGTCATGATATGTTGCTAGATGTCACTCATGACTAGTGTAGGCCTAATGATAAGTGTTATCATTGAGGGCAAAATTGGAATAGTTTCAATTGAACCAAAAATAGAAAGTTTCTATTTTGGGAAACATGCGATGTTCCCGAGCCACTACTAGGTTGGGGTGAACCCAATAGGTCACACACATAAGGGCTTAAGTGATCTTCTTGAATTTGTAAGAGGGGATATTCTAATTTATGTATTAGCTTAATCCTTATTATTAAGTGTTAATAATTAAAGGGATTAAGGGTATACTAAACTAGAATATAACTAATCAAATATGATGTTTGGTCAAGCTAGCACTTGTAACCAAACATCATTAAAAGAGGAGAAGTTTATAAATAGAGGAGGGATTAGCCTAGGCCCGGCACTCACATGTTTGCACCCTCCTTTAGCCGCCACTCTCTCTCTCTCCCTCTCAAGCTTTCATTCTCTCAAAGTGTTGTGGAGATTAAAGGAGTTCAAGGAGTTTTAGGCTCGTGTGGACTATTCATTGGAGGCTTCCATACGTTTGGGGCTTGAAGTTTAGCAAAGACCACCATCGAAGGAATATCAAGTAAGCTTTTTATTCATGTTTGGATAATTTTTTAGATTCGTTTTATAGTTTGAGTTCGAATCTTGGATGAATATCAATGGGAAAATTTTTATTTTACCTTCCGCTGCGTTCCCATGGCATATTCTTTTAGCCCACGCGAATCTCACTTTCAATCCACAATACCCCTAAATGGACAAACGGTCTAAAAGCATAGGCTGAAAGCCCACACACCAATCTCACCTCAAACACTCAAACATTCTATCCTACGAAGATGGGCCTAGAGCTCATGTCTCGAACTCATCGCACACCTATACCTTCTATCCAAAGGATATGGGCCTAAAACCCACACCTCACATCTTCTCATAAGGTCTAAAGATATACATCACTATTCGGGCAGCATAATACTACCACAGGCTTAAGTCCAAGGGTATGTAGGGTACTAAGCCCTCATCAAGTACCTTAACTCTTTGGAGACACTTCCCTTAAGAGTTTAGGGCATTTCATAAGGTCTAGACCTAAAATCTCAGGTCCTAGTGGTTCTACACATTTCACAATCATGGCTCAGATAAAGCCGGGGGGTAAAATCCGGCAGCATAACATTACAATAGTGTGCTAAAAAGTGACGTAGGGTATGTGTCCTACAGAGACAGTCTATATGGACTAATACAAAGGGTAGGCTGAGTGTCCCTTACTCGCTTAGTCCAATTGATATACCTAACCACATGTGACATCAGGAATGCTACGTGGGTCCAACAGTACGTGATTGGTCCATTTAATATACCCGAGGGTACATGGCAAGAAGAGTGATGGCTTTCGCATACATGGAACCCGAGAGTCAAAGAAATCGGTCCCAGGGCTAGGCTCATCGTTGGCTTTAGCATACAACGATCCTAATCATGCAGAGTCAGTGCACACACAATGCAGAATTCAAAGTCAAACATGTTAGTAATATGCCCTAATAGCCTATCTCACTGGTGTAATTTAGGACATAAAGTTGATTCATGTATTATTATTATTCATTAATAATATGGGCTTTTGATTATCATGTATTCTTCTCTTATTATATTCATGATAAGTCCTTAGAAGGAATGTCAATATAAGATCTCAAGAGTTGAGATTAGGATACTTATATTGTTAAAGATTTCTTTCTTAGATATTCCTAGTCATAGGATTATTTATTGGGCATTAATAATCCGGATAGACTAGCACAGGTTATGTCTGCTCTATATGGAGAATGACTAGTCTCAAGTCATTTGTGTAATGACACTAGGACAAACCTGTGGGTGCTTGTTTGAGAACAACTACATTGAATGTGATCATTGATTGAGTTTGTTGAATGGAGTTTTACTTACATGTCAAACAACAACTCAGGGTTACAATGATGCAAGTGATCCTTAGACTTGAGGCACCATAGATGTCCTGTGTTAGGGATATTAGGGTTTGATAGTACAATGTACATATCCTAACCATGGAATTTTTAATCCCAAGACCCTAACCATAGATTCGGCCATGTTGGTGGATACTATGGTTTTGGTTTCTTCATCTCTAATTTTTTATTTTCTATTGTTTTAATCAAGAGTTGATTACATGTTTGATTATAATGGTTTAAATACTGATTTAGCATTATAATACATGTGTTTAAGAAACAAAATAATCAAAATAAAAGAGGAGGCCTAAAATCCCCAATGGTGAGGGAGTGGTGGCTACATGGGTTTTGCAGAAAATGGGTTCTCAGGTTTTGTTAAATCTGAAACAATAGGGGCTGGTTTTGGATGATCCATGACCATAGATGTTTAGTACATTGTATAAACATCATGCATATTTAATTTCATGATTTTTGGAGATGATTTGATGGCTCAAATAATTTTTTAAAGTTGATACAAGTTGTTGTCCAGTATTTTCCAGCAACATTGTGTTTTCAAAATAAATATTGAAAAACGTTTTCGAATGATTTTCTTTGAGCCATCATGCTTCAATTCATTAATATATTGATTGTTAATCATGTTAGAATAGTTCTTTCATGATAAATCGATCATATATGTTCACACTAAGTTTTTTGGGATTAACTAGCCTATTATCATATGTGCTGGAATTTTTCAATATGTTGAAAAATTGTAGTCTTTTTAATACTTAGTGCTTTGAATTAATTAGCCCCATGTTACCACTGTTTTAGGGACTTAATAAGGTTGTTATTAAAATCCTAAAATGGTCATGAAAGCCTATCTAAGGGCTGTTCATAAAACCCAAAGTTTTGGTAACCCAGAAATTGTTTTAGGCAAAAGTTTAGAACTTGTTTCCTATTTCAATTTTGTCAAATATTAATTTTGATATTCCCATGATTTTATTATTGATAAAAACATGTTTTAAAGAGTTTAAAACAGTAGGGGATGATTAAAAATTAATTTTGATGATTTAATCAAACTAGGTTTCTATTTTAGTCTCTTGACTATAATAGTTTTCTATTTTGATTTTTCAAAGTTGTTTGAATTTTAAATAAGATTTAAAATGATGATGCCACTGTTTTAATGTGATTAAAACAATATAATATTCATGAGATGAATATTTTAAGGTTTATTGATTAATATTAATTACCATACATATATTGCTTATGCCTTATATTCTTGCTATATGATTGTTTATCAATGTGATTGTTAAAATGGGTTGATTATGGACTTAAGACCTAACTAATTGGATGTGATTGGCCGCATATGGATGTGATTTAGGGGCTGTTATTTATTTATTTAAATGGGTTGTAATTTAATTGGGGCTTGCATGCCTCTTTGGTAATTGTAATTTAAATGGGGCTTGCATGCCTCTTCACTCTATGTATTCTTTTTAATTTAAATGTAATTATCAAGAATGGAGGCTTGGAGCATGGAGAGGCACAAAAGGAGCATGGAGGACTATGGAGCTTATGGAAGACTTCATAGATGCATGTTTAGGGGTTTTCCATTTATTTTGCGATCACCATATTACCTCCCTATACCTTAAATAAAGTCCATAATCAATTCAAGAGCCTATTTATGTGATGAATGTTAAAGGCTCACTATGTTAATTATTATTTTATGTCTATGGATTAAATGTAATATATGAGACTCCTCACTACTCATGACTTTAAAAGTTAAATGTTTTTAAAAGAGATAGTGGGAGCTTCTACTATTACATTTATAAAGACTAAAAATAGTAATAACATATTTATGTATGTGATGCATGTTATATGTATGTGATGCATGTTTAATTTAATATGATGAGACCTTAAATCCCCTCAAAGATTAATATTAAGTTGTTATGAAGGAATATTAAGAATATTCTATCATAGCCTTCCATCATTGAAGATTAATTAGAACTCCTTGTTTGGATATGATGGCTGCAGATATGTAGGGGATTATTCACACATTTGGGTTCTAATTAACCTATTTAAATATGAGATATTATGAGATGGCAAACTAATATAGATCAAGAAACTATTATGTGAGGTTTATATTAGTTTAACCATACTTATAAGGAATGATGGGTATGACTTAATTAGTTTAAATAAGTCAAGAAACTATTATGTGAGATTTATTAAAACTAAAGGCGAAATGATGATTGGGACTTGCTTAAGAAGCATTAGATGAAGAGTCATCTACTCATTAGGAATTAATGGACCAAGAAACTATTATGTGAGGTACCATTAATTCACAATAGGACTCCAATCCCCACTAGGAATTTATTAGATAAATTCCCAAATCCTATTCTGAGGGAGTATGGGATTTGATGAAATAGTGGGAGGTACCATTATACTTAAGACCCAGCAATAATGGTCATATATTTGAATCAACTGATTTTCTGTTTTTATTTGTAGATCACCAATGGCTCACCTTAATCCCTTAACCAGAATACTTGATAGCAACAGACTGACTGGACCTAATTTTATGGATTGGCTGAGGAATTTGAGAATAGTTCTCAATTCCGATAAGATTGCCTATGTGCTTGATGAACCTAAGCCAGCATTCCTTCCTGATGGTGCATCAGAGGAAGAAAGAGACACTTTTAGAAAGTGGCGGGAGGATGACATGCAGGTTAGATGCTACATGCTAGCATCAATGACCAATGAGCTTCAGAAGCAGCATGACACAATGGATAGTGCTAAAGCAATTATAATTCATCTGTAAGAGTTGTATGATGAACAGAGTCGTTTGGCAAAGTATCAAGGCGCCAAAGATCTCTTTCGTTCCAAGATGCAAGATGGGACTTCTGTTAATGATCATGTGCTTAAGATGATCAGTCATATTGAGCAGCTTGCGAAGTTGGATATCATTTTAGATGCAGATTTCTCAACTGATATTATATTGCAATCTCTTCCTGACTCCTTTGGTAATGTAGTTATGAACTACCATATGAATAACTTGGAGAACTCTCTCTCTGATTTATCAAAATTACTTATTACTGCTGAGGGAACCATGAAGAAAGGAAAAAGAACCGTCATGGCTATAGATGGGGCTTCTACTTCTTCTAAATCTAAGCCTAAGGGCAAGGATAAAAAGAAGAAGGGGAAGAAGAACAATCTAAAAGCTAAGGGAGGGGTTCAGAAAGGCAAGGGCAAATCTGATAAGACCAATTCAAAAGGAAAATGCTTCCATTGTGGCAAGACTGGGCATTGGAAGAGGAACTGCAGGGAATACCTGGCTTCCATAAAGAAATAACCTTCAGAAGGTATGGCTGATGCTCTATTTATTGAAACTAACTTATCTGTTAGTTCTGCCTCTACTTGGGTTTTAGATTCTGGTGCAAGTTCACACATTTGTAACTCTATGCAGGATCTAAAGAGAAGCAGAAGGCTGAGTAAAGGAGAAGTTACCCTTCGAGTGGGAAATGGAGCAAGAGTTGCTGCATTAGCTATGGGAACTTGCTTCTTGACATTACCATCCGGAGATATTTTAGAATTAGCTGATTGTTTATTTATGCCTAAGATAATAAGGAACATTATTTCTATTTCTGCATTATGTAGAACTGGTTATAGTATTGTTTTTGGGAAAAACATTTGTTCCATTTCTCTAAATAATGATTTAGTAGCTACTGGCATTTATTTAAACGGTCTTTACTTCTAAAATATTAATGGTAATGTTAATTACATAGAGCAAAATGATAAGAATGTAAGAAATCTTAAGAGACCAAGAGATGATGAAATTCCAACATATATGTGGCATTTGAGACTAGGTCATATTAGTGAAGATAGGATTAACAAGTTGGTTAAGGATGGACAATTGGGTTCATTAGTATTCTTACCCTATCCAACTTGTGAATCTTGTCTCATGGGTAAAATGACCAAGTCACCTTTTACTGGTCACAGTGAAAGGGCTGCAGATATACTGGGTTTAATACATAGTGATGTATGTGGACCAATGAGCAAAGTAGCTAGAGGAGGTTTTTCTTATTTCATTACCTTTACTGATGATCATTCACGTAAAGGATATGTGTACTTAATGAAGTACAAATCTGAAGCTTTTGAAAAGTTCAAAGAATTCATATATGAAGTAGAAAAACAAACTGGCAAGAGTATTAAAGCTCTTTGATCAGATCGAGGAGGTGAATACTTAACTACTGAATTCTTGGATCATCTCAAGCTGGCTGGCATTCTATCACAGTTAACTCCTCCTAGAACACCACAGTTAAATGGTGTATCTGAGAGAAGGAATCGAACTTTATTAGATATGGTTCGATCCATGATGAGTTATACTGACTTACCTATCTCCTTTTGGGGATATGCCCTTGAAACTGCTGCATATTTATTAAATAGGGTTCCTACCAAGTCTGTCCCCAAAACCCCATATGAGATATGGCATGGGAAGAAACCAAGCCTTAATCATCTTAAGGTTTGGGGTTGTCCAGCATATGTTAAGAAACATAATGTGGATAAACTTGAATCAAGATCAGAAAAATGTTTGTTTGTGGGTTATCCCAAAGAATCATTGGGATATTACTTCTACCAACCTAATGAACAGAAAGTGTTTGTTAGTAAATTTGCTACTTTTCTTGAAAAAGAGTTTATTCAAGAAGGAGGCAAAGGTAGAAAGATAGAACTTGAAGAGATTTCAGAAATTTCTGACGAGCCACAAACATATCCTGACTCACCACCTGTCCCTGTTGAGACAGACCCTGTCCCTGTTGAGACAGTACCTGAAGATACACAACCTGTTCGTAGATCCACTAGGATATCTGCACCACCTCAAAGATATGGCTATCTTTATGAGGAGGATAATGAATTGTTCCTAGGTGATAATGAACACCCAGATGATCCTAATAACTATGAAGAGGCGATGTTAGACATCGATTCTAGAAGATGGCAAGAAGCCATGAAATCCGAAATGGATTCTATGTATTCCAACCAAGTCTGGACTTTAGTAGATCCACCACAAGGTATAGTACCTATTGGCTGCAAATGGATCTACAAAAGGAAGATAGGCTCGGATGGAAAGGTAGAGACCTACAAAGCAAGACTAGTGGCAAAAGGTTACAAACAAAGACAAGGTGTTGACTATGTGTTAGAGGTATGCCCTAAAACCAATCCTAAAGTGCATATCTATTTCATATTAGGATAAGAAGGTACTGCTTATCGTTTGTATGTTTAAATATATATACGATAATGTCCATGAATAAATGATAAGAGAAATGTGTATCTCAAGTTTGTTGAGATATGAAGACTCATATTTCTCATATACATTTATTCTTAAAGTGTTCCTGCTCATAGGTTTATTAAAGAGGACATTTATTAAACCGGCAAGAGTGGCACAGATTTAAACTAACTCCAATGGGAGGATAGGTAGTCTTTCCTATCAGTGTAGAGACACTTAGGTTAATCTGTGGGTGCATATTAGAGAATATGTACACTGAACTTGATCTACTAGAATATTCCTATGGATATTAAGTTAAAGGAATATTCTTATGTTACGTCCATTTGGTAATCCTAAGACCTGAGACACCATGGATGTCTTGTGCCTGAGTTATTAGGGTTTGATAGTGTTTTATACAGCCTTGATCTTAAGGTTGTAGTCAGCACTCATTGGCTCTAATAGGTCTTGCATGAAGGCATATGAGTGGTCAATAAGGAATCATCACTCTCAATGTTATGAGAGAGAATGTCAAGGTCAGTTCTTAAATATAACTCTCAATGTGAATCTCTGGCCAGAGTGATAGATGAAATATGAAAGAGTTTCATAAGGTTCATCTTATTGAGATTATAATTTGAAGAACATATGACAAGAAAGTTAAGATAGGGTTTTGACTTGTATCTATACCCTAAATATCTTAACTGTGACATTAGGGGATGAAGGATTAAGTAACAAGAAGGGTTCATATAAATCTGCTATTCACCCAAACCTAGGGCATGTCATGACACATTGCTAGACGTCACTCATGACCAGTGAAAGCCTATTGATAAGTGTTATCAATAAGGGCATAATTGGAATAGTTTCAATTAAACCTTTAAATAGAAAGTTTCTATTTTAGGCGACATGGAGATGTCCCTAGTCACTGCTAGGTTGGGGTGAACCCAATGGGTCACACACACTAGAGGGTAAGAGAGTTCCTTAAACTTGAGAGAGGGGAATCCTGTCTTTAAGTTAAGTTTGATTTTGATTAAATAAGGTTAATTAATTAAAAGTCAAAATTAACCAAGAATAGGATTATTCTATTCAAGGATGTTTGGTCATGCTAGCACTAGTAACCAAACATCCCTTAAAGAGGAGAATGTTTATAAATATGAGTGTTTCACTCATTCTAGGGCTAAGCAACCCCTTGGCCGAAAATTCTCTCTCTCCTCTCCCTCTCCATTCTAGCTTTCTCAAGTGTTGTGGAAGACTAGAAGGGCTTAGGGAATCTTACCCTTGTGTGGATACCGTTGGAGACTTCATTGCGTTGAAGTTCGAGGTCGAGGATTGCAAATCGAAAGGCGAATCAAGTAAGATTAATTTATGTTTTATTAATTTTATTTGTTTGTAATTAAATCTCATATCCCAATGCTTGTTCGATTCTTGTTTAGAATCTTTCGATGATGGAATAATATTATTAAAAAGTTTTGTTTTCTCTTCCGCTGCGATTCCATGATTTCGATCGATTCCTTTCA
>JAESVK010052748.1:0-16928 GCA_017140935.1 Hamamelis virginiana | reverse complement strand
TCTAATGATCAAAGGAAACTAATAATAATAGGAAACTAATAAAATTAGAAAACTAATGAAGATAATCCCTTAGGTATTCTAATTACTTTAGATCTCTTTTAGGTCTATTTTGTGAACCACGATCCAACGGTTGTGATGGACAGCACTTTCTTTTTTTTATTAAAAAAATATTAGTTTACGGAAGCTTTTGGATCGAGCAGCGCGAACAACGATGGCCTTGTTATAAAGGCAATTTCATAAATGTGATGGTGATGCCCAATATATAACATGATGAATGCATACAGCCAGAAATCTAGAATGCATCTTGACTAGAGTCCAAAAGAATTGAATACATATGGTAAGACGGTAGAAAATGCTTGGGCCATTAATTAACTACACAACCCCAATAAAAAAAATTCTTAGCTAGAGTTCAAAAGAATTGAATACATGATTCAAAATAATTGGGCTCTGGAAAATTCGACCTCCCAATATTATACCTAGCCCATCATGTGAAGGATTCCTTTTAATACATTATTTGTGTTAGAAATCATTTCAATTTAAAATTTGGAACGATGGACACATATATTATATGACCTGAATTTACACTTCACTTAAATCAAATCGTGGGCTTTGGCCACGATGGTTTACCTCTCCCACATATAATTGAGAGGTTCTAGGTTCAACACTGGCAGCATGCATGGAGTGGGAGTGGGGGTTGGGGGCTTATGGGCTCATGAGCCCATAAGCCCTACATGATCATGTAGGGCTTCGTTATATGAAATAAAAAAAAAATTTACTTAATTCAAAACATATTAAGAGAGATATATGCAAAATTGACGAGTCTACATGCATAAAGAAGATATCAAATTTACATATAGGATCAATTTTAAAGACAACCACTACAAGAAAAAGAGCCTATTGCAACCAAATTTTGCAACAGAATTGAGGGCCGTTGCAATAGGTATATTTTTGCAACGGAAAGAGCCGTTGCAACGAAGTGAACAGTTCCCCTTTATCCATTTCTCTTCCACCGTCGCAACATTGTGAAAATTGAATTTTTTTTTTAAATTTATATTATCATTGCGACGGAAAGAACCATCACAACAATAAATATGAGTATTTTTATTAATTTATACGGTATATCTGAATAAAATATAATTTTTTAACCAAAAAATTACATTTTTTTGCAACCAAACAGCCCTCGCAAGGTTTTCCCCCCAAAACCCACCCGCACATCCCTCTGCCCTCTTCCGTCTTCCCTCTCTTCCCTGCCTCTCTCTCTCACTTTCTCTCAATGTCTTTGTGTACTAGTTGAACAGGGCATCGAAGGAACCCTCCCACCACCGATCACCCATAGCGGCGTGCCGACCCATTTCCTGCCATCGTTGCATTGCATCTCCACCGCCATATTCCCGCCCCAATCTCTCGCTCGCCTGTCTCTCCCTCTGCAACGAACTTCACTCCAGCAACTAATGTAAGTCACTCTAGCCACGAACCTCCTCTTCCCCTTTGTTTCTCTCTCTATCCGACTTTGAATCATTCTAAAAAACCTAGGGTTTTCTAATATCTGTCAGCCTGCACCAATACGCGGTTGGGTTGAAGCTCTTTAACACTCCCCCTCCTCATCCACTGTGATATGCAGCCATTCAAGCCCTTATAGAAGCATCAACATCGATAAACTAATCTAAGGTAAGATATTGCATATTTATATATTGAAATTTTGTTTATGATTTTGATTATTAATGCCGATGCCTGTATTGGTTGCATTTGATGTGTATTTTCTTGTGATTGAGGCCTTGAGGGGTTGGCTTTGGGTTTTTTTCTTTCTTTCTTTTTTTTTTTTCCCTAGAAAAATCAACCAAAACCTAGGGTTCTTGACCCTAGTTTGGGAATTGCACACCGGTGTGCAGTATATACATTTTTTTTAGTAATGACAAGCTACAAGTAATTGCTTTTATATTTTCTAGCAGTTACTTCTAGAATAGCAATTAGCAACTGCTGTTGAAGACTTCAAGATCATGTTCCGGCTTTAAATTGTTTAGAATAGAAAAGGTTCCAAAAAATAGCAGGCCTTTCCTGCTTTTAGAAAGAATTTTAATGGCTATTTATGTGTGAAAGTGGAACTGTGCTGCTGAAGTTGCACAGCACATTATCTTTTTCTCGTCAAAAAAGTATATATATATATATATATATATATATATATCTCACAAATGGCTGTTGGAATACCATTATAGTGACAATTAGAAGTACGTTACTTCCTAGCTTGAAGTTATTAAATGGTTTTGATGATAATTATTATGGGATCATTTTGTTGAAACAAGATCTTCATATTCTTCTCTGGAATTGTTTCCAAACACAGCCAAACCTACTATAATCGAAATAGGACTTAAAAATAATTTTGAATGAATAATATATTCTTCACTAGAATTGCTTCCAAACGCAGCAAAATTTTCCTTTTTGTTCTGTGGCATTGAGGAATTTTGATGGGAATCATAGAATTTACATAGTCAACAATTAAAAGTTCCAATCCCTCGCAACCTTTTATTTATTTAGCCCTTGTTTATTGTTTTTCAAAGGTTAGAGCAGTCTGATCATCTCTCCTTAACACCAAATGGGACCTTAGTAGTACCCAAGAAAAAGAAAAATTGGGACCTAAATAGACACAATGAGTAGAAAATAAAACATTGATCTTACCTGGAGCTCAAGAGCTGGCTGGTCCAGTTTCTTGAGGTTCTCCAAATGCAGATTATGCCTTTCAATTAGAGATCATTCATTTTGTTCAACTTGGTTCCAATTAGTAATATTTTTCTTGTTTTTCAACTAATTTACATTTCCCATCCTCCCCCAAAACCTTATTTCGAACCCAGGTTAGTCAGTTTAAAAAAATTTTGGTAATTTGAAGTAGAATCACAATATATTAGAATTTTGTTAAATTGTTCAAATGCCAAAATGATTGGAATGAGGTGAAATGTTCTCAAATTTTAAAACCTTGGGACACTCTTGGATCTCCAAAAGTCCCTGAGTT
The DNA here is from genome assembly GCA_017140935.1 of Hamamelis virginiana. NCBI lineage: Eukaryota > Viridiplantae > Streptophyta > Magnoliopsida > Saxifragales > Hamamelidaceae > Hamamelis > Hamamelis virginiana. The sequence continues at coordinate 13,924 of JAESVK010052748.1, read as the reverse complement.
TGGAGCTTTATAGCTCTAGAGATTTCATTACCACCATAGACTTGTGGTAATGGAATAGTTCTTTACTTAATCATTGACAAAGGATTTTTTGTTGTTGTTAATTTTGGCTAATTTTGACCATCTATAAGATCTTGATAGTGCTCTAAAAGCTCATATTGGTCATTAGCCTTAAAATGAATGACCATTTTAGAGGATTATATTGGAATAGGAAAATGCTATATCTCCCAAAAATGTTGTCCCAACAGTGTATACGGCCTGATGTTGCGGTTGATCTAACCCTTCTCTTTTTTAGCAAATTCTTTAATTAATATTAAATCAAGGCTAGGATTGATTAGGGATGGTTTTTTTTTTAGCCTTCCTTTGAGTGTTCATGGATTATAAGCTAGGAGCATCACTTGTTGTTTTTGTTTCTTATTCTTGTGAAAAGCATCTATTTTTGTCATTTATCTATGGTATCACTTTGCTTTATCGTTATAACCACAGGTTTGTTTTTTGTTTTCTTTTCGGAGATGAGCTCTGTCATCTTGTGTGTGGCCATTTCTCATACTATGACCAAGTTTATGCAATTGTTATTATCTATTTTTTTGTAGGAGTATAGGGATTACAGCCTGAACTAAGAAAAACATGATTTGGGAACTGTAGTCATTTTGTGAAACATATTCAATTATCTGGTGTAAGCAACTGTAGGGGCTATCTTGTCACTTTCTCTAAATAGCTCACTAACCAAAGTATAAATTATTTGCCAGTTTTTTTTGTATGTAGATTGTACAGAGTTGGGAAGATGGCGGTTCACACAGACATTTTTTGAAAAGTACTGACACTAACCGATAGAAGGGTAAAGCATTTGTTTGTTTAGGTTGTTTTTTGGTGACTCGATGGGAGTTCGTTGGTAAGAAATGTCGATTGGACTAACTATGGATATGGCCTAGTACTTAGTATGGATATGTATGATTTACCTTTAAATTTAAATGCATATCGAAATGAGCAAACTGCTCTTTTCTTTTTACCCCTTAAATTATATATATGGCATAATTTAAGTTCCCAAATTATAATGAATGTTTGAGTTGCTTTCTCGAACTATGGATAATCACGAATCAAGTGGAATATGTCGAGTCTTATCGTCACCCATCCAGCTCAACACTTGCATATCGAGGTTGCAATGGTGGTATTGCACGTTTACTTGCATTATAGCTTTAAATGACTGCCCAATATCAAAATCTGGTCTTTGTTGACCTGCAGGACTTGGAAGGTAAGAACTACTACCTTACCACTTAGCTTTTTAATCAATTTTTAATAGTTGCAGACTGTTTTAACTGGGAGGTTCAACGGTTAAAATGTCTCAAAACTTTGAAAAGTTTGAAGAGGTATTGATGTCCCTCAATGCTTGTTGGTTTTGTGGAGCCTCTTCGGTAGAGGCATTTTAGGTTGCTAAATATACTTGGTTTTTTTTTCCCTTCCTCTGATTTTGGATTTGCAGTCTGACAACCAACTTCAAACTTCATCAAAATCAGTTCCATGGAGAAAGGTAAGCTTACTGGCTGCACTTATGGAGCTTTATCCATAATTCATAGGTCATAAGCGCTACTTTCGCTGTCATTTTGTTTGATTAAGTTGGAGAATCTTCATTCATTTCAGTTATTGGTTAAAAGCTACTTGGTATGAAGCAGCAACTTCTTACATGATTATTGTCCTTCATATGTTAAGATCGGTTGTTTTCAAAGTTTGAAGTTGCCCATTCCTTGCTTGAAATGATTCTTTATTGATAACTATACTTAGGATAAACATATACTTAGATGAACATTTCTGGAAGTCTTGGGGCCAAAAAAAAAAAAAAAAAACAACTTTAGCAAAAGAAGTAGTACTGCTTATGCGAGATACTTTGTTTCACAATAACAAGTTATCTTTTGTAGACCAAATTATGAACTTCAGCAACAGGAGAATGTGTTTCCAATGCACTCTTTAAGCTGGCCTTTGTTTCGGCAAATTATGTTTGTGCTGAATGGAACTTTGGGTAATAATGGAAGTTATGCATACAATTTCTAAAAAGAGAAGGTGTACTGTATTGAATGTTCAAGCAACTTATTATTTTTAAATTTCAGGGGTTTCCCTGTTTGGCTGAAATATATTCCAGGTATCAATTTCAGAACAAATAATGGGCCATTCAAGGTTAGACACTTTGATTCTTACACCTGAAGTTTCCTCAGTTATACAATCTCCTTTCATTTTCTTAATCGATTGATGTAATACATGTATTTCGCAATCAATTTTGATCTCTAAATTTCTACATTTAAGGTACAAATGCATAAATTTACGGAGAAAATCGTGGATATGATGAAAGCAGAGAAGCTTTTTGAATCTCAGGGTGGTCCAATAATTCTTTCCCAGGTAGTCAAAGCAGTCCATTTTAATCTTTCCCTTGTTACAATTCTCTGCTTTAAATATGTTGGTTATTATTTTTCAATTGAATCCAAGTTGAATCTGTCTTAACCCTCTATCATTCGATAAAAAAGAGGATGAAAACTGAGAGAAATAGCTTTCGCTGAACTATTTGTGACAGATTGAGAATGAATATGGACCCATGGAGTACGAAATCGGTGCGCCGGGTCAAGCTTACACTAAATGGGCAGCAAAAATGGTTGTTGGTCTGAAAACCGGTGTCCCATGGGTCATGTGCAAACAAGATGATGCCCCTGATCCTATTGTAAGTGTCGCACAGCTTTTTGTTTTCTCCTTTTCACCTTTTATTATTGTCATGTTTTTTAATCCATTCTTGATGGTTCTCATGTTATGTTCCCTCAGCCTTGGTGGGGTTGTTGGCTAATTGTGAGTTGTCTCTGTGTGGTCATGCGTCATGGCTGAAATGAATTTTTATCCCTACTTCACATGGCTCACTTGTGCTCTTTCTTAGTCCAACCTGTTATGCTTTGTCTTTATTTATTTTCCTTCGGCTTTTGAGTATTGTAATGATAGACTGATGACCATGTCTCTTTGTTAATTATAACCACATTTGAGTCGACTTCCATTGCAAGTGGTATAGAAAAAAAAAAAAGCTATCGTTCTCATAATTGATGTTTTACCAATTGTTCCGATTTCATCTGGCTGAACTATTCATATATTGAAATTTGAAAGTATGTGATCTTCTAATCGCACTATTGTGTCGGGTGATCAATTCTCCAAAATGATGTCATTCCTTAATAGGTTTATTTTATTCTTTTTGACAGATTAATGCCTGCAATGGTTTCTACTGTGATTACTTCACTCCAAACAAGCCTTACAAACCTAAGATTTGGACTGAAGCCTGGACTGGCTGGTAAGTTTGCATCTTTGTCTCCTGTACTGGACATGATATTTTGTATTTCTACCTACTAAACAAGTAGAAATTCATAAGAAATTATGAGGTAATTCCTGGTTGATTATCTTTTCTCTCTCTCTCTCTCTGTATTGCCTTCAGGTTTACTGAGTTTGGAGGTCCAGTTCCTTACCGCCCAGCTGAAGATTTGGCATTTTCAGTTGCAAGGTTTATACAAAAAGTGTTGAAGACTCCCTCGTAATGGCACCAGGCAGCAGTGCAGTAGGCACCAGGCAGCATTGCGTCTCCGCAGCAGCAGCAGCAGCAGCAGCAGCAGCCACCACCAGCAACAGCAGTACCAGGCAAGAGGTACTGCAGTATGGTGCATTGGCTTTCAGAAAATTCAGGGTCAAGGGATTACAATTTTAGGAGGTATGGACACTGAACTAAGGCTTTTCTCTAATTACTCAATGAGATTTTACATCCAATTTAAAGCATGATCAAAATTTTCATAAATTTTACCAGTTATGTCCATGAAACAATTAAAATTTAAGTTTAAGCTAAAAACCTTGTGCATAAGGTTTTGGTATCAAAATGTCTTAACTTTCTTGGATTTCAATCTATAAGCAATTGAAGTGCGACTCAAAGTTCAAGCTTGGAATCTTATTCTCACTGTTTCCCTTGTTTTTGTGGAACATTCTGCTCGTGAGATTAGCTCCTTTTTATAATATATTGGGGCTATTGCTACTTCCACTTATTCATTTGTTTCTTTTCTTTTTCTTTTTTTAACTTATATTGCTATTCATTTATTTCAATATCACTATATCAGATATGCATGCTCCTTGAACTTTTCGTTTTATTGATTGCTGAACATATGCTTTATAAATCATGGCCAGCTTTATTGTTGTTTCCTAAGATTTTCCTGTTAAATTTGTATTTATTTGTTTACATGTGAGTAGTATGCTTCTGGTTTTTCTGCAATTTTTTTTTTTTTGGTCTAGTTGTGTGTATGTTGTTTTGGTACTGGGGCCTTCTATTCTGGGTATTTCTTTTGATCAATGTGGGAAGTAGTATCTCATCTTTGGTGCACTCTATGATTAACAAGACACTTTACTGTAGCTCGCTTTATTTTTTTCGCTCCCCTTAACAGGCAAAGAACTTTTGCCTCTGAATTTTAAATTAATGATGTTTAAACTTTATCTCAAATAGTTATCTTTTAACTGATGAGGTTCTGTTTACAACTTTCAGCATGTCTTCAAGATGGAACGAGAAGAATACACAAAAGAGGAGATTGATTGGGGCTACATTGATTTTGTTGATAATCAAGATGTCATATCTCGTTATTGAAAAGGTTTTTCCTGTGTATATAGTTAATGATTGGTTATTATAAATGATGTACTTTTGCTTGGACAATTTTTGTTTTAGTGCATCTCTAGTGAAGAAATATAATCGATTATTTAGATCGATTATTAGTCTCAGATTTTTAGATTGATTTATTTGTTTTTGTATTGTCTACGAGCAATGAGTTAAGAGCCATTAAAATTCTATTAGTTTGTATGAAATATAATCGATTGGATAGTCAGGGTTCATTTATTTTATTCAATAAGTGATGAATCATATGATTGAATTATGGTTTCAATAAAAATGGAAATAGGCTTTGTTAAAAAAGAAAAAAAAAAAAGGGCATTTTGCAATGGCTAATTTGAAGAATAGCTGTTGTAAATTCGTGTGGCGGAATTTCTATTGGTAGAATTACAAATTGCAACGGCAACCTTCGTGGCAAGTATATATAAATCTTGCAACGGCAAATTCCCTCGCAACAATTTTTAATAAATAGTAATAAAACTAATTAGAATTTTTTGCAACGGCATTTTCCGTTGCAAAAATCTGCTTAAAATTTTGTAACAGCAAATTCCCTTGCAATAATTTTTGGTGAGAAACCTGAAACTTTTTGCAACGGCATTTTCCGTTGCAAAAATGTTGCAACGGCAAATTCCTTCGCAACAACTTTTGGTGAGAAACTGAATGAAAATTTTTGCAACGGCTTTTTCCGTTGCAACAATTTTGCAACGGCAAATTCTCTCGCAACAATTGTTTCTTGGTAACCGAATGTAAATTTATTGTAACGGCATTTTCCGTTGCAAAAATTTATTGTAACGGCATTTTCCGTTGCAACAATCCGTATAAAATACCGTATATTCAGGTCATGTCTTGCGACGGGAATTACCGTTGCTACATTTATTTTGCAACGGAAAAAGCCGTCGCAACGGCTATAATTTTTGCGACGATAGCAATAGCGACGGAATAGCGACGGTTATTTCCGTTGCAAGAAGCTCATTGCGACGGGAAATATGCTTAATTGCAACGGAAAAGTCCGTTGCAATAGATCATTTTTTTTGTAGTGTTAAGTGGACAAATCAAATCTTGCCACCTATCACATTGGGCCAATTAAGGATAATTATTTAAAATTAATATTTATCCTTATCACTCATTAAATAAGGATAATTATTAATTTAAATATTTATCTTTGTCATCCAAGTGGAGTAAACCAATCAAATGGCACCACATGGTCAAATGAGAATGCCTTCCAAATAATTGATATTTATCCTTACAAATTAATTAAATAAATAAGGATAAATATTAATTTAAATATTTATCATTGTCATCCAAGTGGAGTAAACCAATCAAATGGTACCACATGGTCAGATGAGGATGACTCCCAAATAATTAATATTTATCCTGATAAATTAAATAAATAAGGATAATTATTAAGAAGTTCATCCCTATCCAAACACTCTACTCCTTACCACTATAAATAGGGGTGGCCTCCAAAGGTTAAAGCACAACAATTCTGAAGCAAAGAAGCTCTCTCAGACTGAAGCATCAAAGCCCTGAAGAACTTCCCAAGCATTCAGACCTTCAAGTTGAAGATCAAGCATCAAGCCCTTCAAGTTGAAATCAAATCCTTCAAGTAAAGATCCAAAGCCTTCAAGTTGAAAATCAAGCTCCAAGCCTTTCAAATTGAAGATCAAGTTCAACAAGTCCTTAAACAAGTCGGATTCAAGAACACGTGATCATCACCCTTGAATCGAGAAATCTACCAAGAGAAGAATCAGAGGATTTTTATCTTTTGTAAAAAATCAACAGAGATTGTACTTCACATTTTTCAAATATAAATCAAAATCGACATTTGTCTACTCTCTTTTCGGTGTTTATTTAAAAACACGAAATTTGTGTGTACAAATTTCTGGCACGCCCGGTGGGACCATCTCTGCCTCTCATCTCTTCTCTTTAACCAAAAAGAACTTCTCAAGAGTCCAAGTCTGCAATTTCATGGCTCCTAAGAAGAACATTACTCAAAGTTTCAAGCCCCTTGATTCATCGTCCAGTCAGGATACTTTGAATTCTGGTCCGATGACTCGAACTAAAACAAAAGCTGTCACTGAAATATATGCCCAAACTGCTACAGAGTCTAAAACAACTCAAGTCTTTGATGCCTCTAAAAATCCAGTGATCTCTTTAGCCTCATTGGGGGCAAAGGAAGATGTTGCTGCCATGGTGGAACAAGTCTTAGCACAACCATCCATCTCGCAGGGGGCAGGCTCAAGTTATAACTTTCTCTTTGCTGAAGAAGAGGATTCAAGTGGTGGCTCTACAACAAGCTCTCCTCGTGGGACTCCACCGTCAAAGCTGATGTTACCAACAGATCCTGCAAACCTCAACAATTCTGCGACTATGCCTGTAATGATGACCAACACGGTCTCTGTTGAAGATCAACTTGCAAGTATGACAAAAGCTATTGAAGGGCTCGCCAACTCAATGCAAGAAAGAGATCTTCAAATTGCCATGCTAATGAAAAAGATGGAAAATCTAGGAGAGTCAAGTCATGCAGCTGCTAGCACGCAACCAACGAATGCAACTCAAAAGACTCCCCAAGATACAATTGAAGTTCCTACAAAGATTGAAGGCCCATCCAAGGATCTCCAAGTATCCACAGATGGATCAGTACCTGTAGATCAGTTGAGGGAATTCATCATGGGTGCTATTAAAGATAAGGTCGAAGGAAATACTCACTCCTATTCCACTTATACCAAGCCTTACACCCAACGGATCGACTTCATGAGGATGCCTCAAGGTTATCAGCCACCAAAATTCCAGCAATTTGAAGGCAAAGGAAATCCGAAACAACACGTTGCCCACTTTGTGGAAACATGCAATAATGCTGGCACTGATGGAGATCTACTTGTCAAACAATTTGTTCGATCTCTGAAAAGTAATGCCTTTGATTGGTACACTGATCTTCAGCCAAGTTCAATTGACAGCTGGGATCAACTCGAGCGGGAGTTCCTCAACCGTTTTTATAGCACTCGTCGTACTGTTAGTATGATTGAGTTAACCAACACCCGCCAGTGGAAAGATGAACCTGTCATAGACTACATCAATAGGTGGAGGAACCTAAGCCTTAACTGTAAAGATAGGTTATCTGAAGCCTCTGCAATTGAAATGTGCAACCAAGGCATGCACTGGGGCTTACGCTACATTCTACAAGGAATAAAGCCTCGTACCTTTGAAGAGTTAGCAACACGCGCTCATGATATGGAACTTAGCATAAGTGCTAACGGAGGCCAAGGCCCACTCGTTCAAGAATATCGTAAAGGAAAGGAAAAACAAGATAGCCAGAAAGGGGGCAAGTATCCTCCCAAAGGCAACAACAAAGAATCAATGACTGTGAGTACTGCCCCAGTTAAATTTGCAGTCAACTCAAAGAAAAAAGAAGAAGAAAATGTTCACTTAAGTCAAGAGCAGGGAAGAAAGAGGGTTACTCTGAAAGAAATGCAAGAGAAAGAATATCCATTTCCTGATTCTGACATTCCAGAGATGTTAGAAGATCTTCTCAAAAGTAAGTTGATTGAACTTCCCGAGATGAAGCGCCCTGAGGAAGCTGGTAGGGTCAATGATCCTATGTACTGCAAGTATCACCGGTTGATTAGTCACCCAGTGGAAAGGTGTTTTGTTTTGAAAAAAAAGATCATGGATTTGGCTCGAAAAGGAATGATCGAGCTTGATGTAGATGTTGTGACCTCTAATCAAGCCACCATCACCTTCGGATCATGTGGTCTTATGCCTCTTTCAAACCAAGAAAATATGAACAAAGCACCCGTTTCCATCCAATCAGACACTGTTTTCTCAATCAAGTTTGGAGCATTTGAGCCTATTGAAGTCAAGTTGACACCGTCTCATGCACTAGAGGCTCTCTCTGTCTTAAGTCTAAAAAAGTCGAATATAATAGAGATGACAATCCAACAAGACTTATCAAATTCTGATGATGAAGGCTGGACTCTTGTTACTCGTCGAAAAGGTCATAAATCAAAGTCGCGAAAACCAGCAGTTGCAAGAAAGAACAAGCAACCATCTCGAATGGTTAGAAAGGTAATAAAAAAGAGAGCTCCCAAGAAAGAAAAAGCAGCTTCCAGTTGGGTTAAAGACTCACTTGAACAAAAGCCACTGATCTCCATGACCTTATGGGATTTTTTGCCAGAATGGTATCAAAATACCATTTACCCTTCGATGAATAAGTTGTCATGTCATCAAGTGGAGGGTCAAGAAGTGTTAACGCATGATGAAGAAGATAAGCCTAATGAAAACACAGAATTGACAGTTGAAGAAGATTCTCACCCAAGTTCTGGCACTTGCACTGCATGCATGTCATCCATTAATTTTTCTGATGAAGATTTATTACTTGGCTCCAAGCCCCACAACCGTCCTCTCTTTGTCACAGGATTCGATCGTGAAAGAAAGGTGAACAGAATTATGCTTGATGGCGGATCAGCTGTTAATATTTTGCCATTACGTATATTGAAAGAGATAGGCATCTCTGTGGATGAACTTTTGCATAGTCGCTTAATGATTCAAGGCTTTAATCAAGGAGGTCAGAAAGCTATAGGCATGATAAGGCTTGATTTATTAATGGGAGAAATGCATTCCAGTGCATTATTCCATGTCATTGAAGCTAGGACTACATATAATATGTTGCTTGGGCGACCATGGCTGCATGAGCATGGAGTTGTTCCTTCTACCCTGCACCAGTGCTTCAAATATTATCAAGATGGGGTCCAGAAAAAAGTTACAGCTGATGATAAGCCATTTACTGAAGCTTAATCTCATTTTGCTGATGCTAAGTTTTACTTGGAATCCACTGGGATAAAGGAAGCTCAACTAAGCTCGGTACCATCAATAGGCAGTACTGAAAGACATAAGCAAAATGCTTCTCAAAATGCGGAAACTGTCACTCCTGCTAAAGAATGTGAAGAGAAAATTGCAGAAAATGAAGCTAAAAATGCAATGGGGCAAAGTGCTAGTAAAAAAATTCTTTATGAAGCAACCAAAGAAACTCCAGTGCTTCGTTATGTCCCAAAATCTAGAATAAGAAAAGGACAATCTCCTTTTACTGAATATAATGCGGTGAAGCTAAATGCATTCGAAGGATTAACTCTCCCGGTCACTAAGCTTGTTAAGACAAAAGTGATCAATCCTCCTTTAAAAGGGTTCGTTAAGCCATCACAAGGGCCCGAAGTGGAGCATGGTGATTTACCAGAGAAAAGAACTGAAGGCTTTGATCCCAATGCTTATAAATTGTTGGCCAAGGCTGGTTACAATCCACGAGAGTTGCCTGGTTTAGGAAATTTACCCTTAAAGGCAATTAAAGGAAAAGAAATCGAAATGACCAAAACCCAACGACTGTTGAGAGAAAAAGGGTATCCTGTGGAGAATTCAAAAAGGGGACTTGGTTATACTTCATCTTCTCCTGTTTATATACCAATAAAGAAAGTTGCCTCACAATGCATTACAGTTAAAGATGAAAGTGCATGTACTCAAACACCATCGACTAGATCCTCAGTGTTTGATCGCCTTGGTGAGCCTACATCATCGCGAGCTTCAGTATTTGATCGGCTAGGAGTCCAAAAAGCTCCCGACTCAACTAAACTCCGATCAGTGCATGATAGATTGGGTACCTCAAAGTCAACGCAGGCATCGAGTGTTAAAAAAACTAATCATTGTTCAAAGCAAAAAACATCTTCTAAGGTTCAAGATTGGAAGGAGTCTCACAGTGTAGTTCCATCTCGCATGAAGAGGCGCATTCTGTTGGACATTTCTGTAGGTGAAGCGTTGAAAATCAAGAGACGTACTGTAGTGTTTACAAATCAAAAGAACTCACAACTGGCAACAGTTGAAGATATTGCCACTGAAGAAACTACCGCAACTACATTCCATATAACCTTCACTGAAATTCCAGAAAATGACCAGTCAGTGGAAGAAGATATTCAAGAAGCTCCACCCGCACTTGAAGAAGGGGAGCAAGCCACTATTGATGATTTAAAAGAAATTAACCTGGGCGACCAAAAAAATCCTCGTCCAACATTTATAAGTGCCAACTTATCTGAAGAGGAGGAAAAAGAATACATAGATCTTCTGGTGGAATTTAAAGATGTTTTTGCTTGGAGTTATAAAGAAATGCCAGGTTTAGACCCCAAGGTAGCAGTTCACTATCTCTCAATCAAACATGGGGCTCGCCCAATCAAACAAGCTCAACGTCGTTTTCAACCAGAGTTGATTCCCCAAATTGAAGCAGAAGTCAACAAGCTAATTGAAGCCGGCTTTATTCGAGAGGTGAAATACCCCACATGGATTGCTAACATTGTTCCAGTTAAGAAAAAGAATGGACAAATTCGCGTCTGTGTGGACTTCCGTGATCTAAACAATGCATGTCCAAAGGATGATTTCCCATTGCCAATAACTGAGCTTATGATTGATGCAACTACAGGCCATGAGGCTCTATCTTTCATGGATGGATCATCGGGATACAATCAGATTAGGATGGCACCGAAAGATGAAGAACTTACTGCGTTTCGTACGCCAAAAGGTATTTATTGTTATACAAAAATGCCATTTGGCCTAAAAAATGCGGGGGCAACCTACCAGCAAGCTATGCAAAGGATCTTTGATGACATGCTTCACAAGACAGTTGAGTGTTATGTTGATGATTTGGTGGTGAAATCCAAGAAAAGGAAAAATCATTTGCAGGATTTACGCGCAGTGTTCAATAGACTGCGGAGATACCAGCTCAAAATGAATCCTCTCAAGTGTGCATTTGGGGTCACTTCGGGCAAATTCCTTGGATTCATTGTTCGACATCGAGGTATTGAGATCGATCAGTCTAAAATTGATGCCATCCAAAAGATGCCTGAACCAAGAAATTTAAAAGAACTTAGAAGTCTTCAAGGACGTCTTGCTTATATTCGACGATTCATTTCAAACCTTGCGGGACGATGTCAACCCTTTCACCGACTCATGAAGAAGGACACTCCTTTTGTTTGGGATCAAGCTTGTAGCAATGCCTTTGAAAGTATCAAGAAGTACTTGTTGAACCCACCTGTCTTAGGTGCCCCTACTCCTGGGAAGCCCTTGTTACTCTACATTGCTGCACAAGAACAATCTCTTGGAGCACTTCTTGCCCAAGAAAATGAAGAGAACAAAGAAATGGCACTCTACTACTTGAGTCGAACCCTCATAGGGCCTGAGTTAAACTATTCCCCTATTGAAAAGATTTGCCTTGCACTTTTCTTCTCAGTCCAAAAGCTAAAACACTACATGGAAGCGTATACAGTGCATTTAATTGCACGGGCTGATCCTGTCAAATATATTTTGTCTAGGCCAGTAATATCGGGACGTTTGGCAAGATGGGGACTGCTGCTCAATCAATATGAGATAATTTACTTCTCTCAAAAGGCGATTAAGGGACAAGCCCTAGCAGATTTTTTAGCAAATCATCCAATCCCTGCAGATTGGGAGATTTCAGATGACTTCCCTGATGAAGAGGTCTTTCAAGTTGAAGTTCTTGCTGCATGGATGATGTTCTTTGATGGGGCTGCACGCCATGACGGTGCTGGAGCGGGGGTTATTTTTGTTTCACCACAGAGACAGATTCTCCCATTTTCATTCTCTCTTAGTGAGTTGTGTTCAAACAATGTTGCTGAGTATCAAGCCTTAATCATTGGTCTCTAAATGGCGGTTGAAATGAAAATCCCCAATTTAGAAATTTATGGAGATTCCAAGTTAGTCGTCAACCAACTCCTGACACATTACGAGGTAAAAAAAGATGACCTAATCCCTTACTTCCGATGTGCAACACAATTACTAGAGAAGTTCGAGAGTATTGAATTGATCCATGTTCCTAGAAAAGAAAATCAAATGGAAGACGCTCTTGCCAACTTGGCTGCAACTTTAGCCTTGTCGGAAGATGAAAATGTTGATGTCCCAGTATGCCAACGGTGGGTATTACCATCATTGTCCATAACAGAATGTGAAGAAACAAATGTTATTTCAGTAGCTGCTATCGATACTGAAGACTGGAAACAACCATTGATTAACTATTTAGAGCATGGGATATTGCCTAATGACCCGCGACACCGAACTGAGATAAGGCGTCGAGCATCCCGCTTCATTTACTACAAAGATACACTTTACCAGCGTTCCTTTGACGGTGTTTTTCTTCGTTGCTTAGGAGAAGAAGAAGCAACTCAAGCATTGGAAGAAGTTCATTCTGGTGTTTGTGGCGCTCATCAGTTGGGTCCAAAACTCCACTTTCGAATAAAAAGGATGGGTTACTACTGGCCAACCATGGTGAAAGATTGTATGGACTATGCCAAAAGATGTCAAGCTTGCCAGTTCCATGCAAACTTTATACACCAACCTCCTGAACCACTTCACCCCACAGTTGCTTCCTGGCCATTTGATGCATGGGGCTTGGATGTTGTAGGGCCATTGACACCAAAGTCTTCTGCTGGACATTCATATATTCTAGCCGCAACTGATTACTTCTCAAAGTGGGCTGAAGCTGTACCACTTAGGGAAGTTAAAAAGGAAACAGTGGTTAATTTCATTAAAGTCAACATCATTTATCGGTATGGTGTACCCCGTTACATCATAACTGATAATGGAAAGCCATTCTATAATACTCTTATGGACAAACTCTGTTCGAAATTTGGCTTCAAGCAGCATAATTCTTCAATGTATAATGCACCAGCTAACGGTCTTGCAGAAGCTTTCAACAAGACTCTTGGAAATCTACTCAAAAAAAGTTGTGGATAGGTCAAAGAGAAATTGGCATGAAAAGGTTGAAGAAGCTCTATGGGCATATTGAACGACATATCGAACCCCTACTCAAGCTACTCCATATTCCCTAGTGTATGGGGTTGAAGCTGTTCTTCCACTCGAGCGGCAAATTCCTTCCTTAAGAATTGCTATTCAAGAAGGCCTGACACATGAAGATAATGCTCGTCTACGTCTTGAAGAGTTGGAAGCACTAGATGAGAAAAGACTCGAAGCACAACAAAGATTAGAGTGTTATCAAGCTCGTCTCTCTAAAGCATTCAATAAGAAAGTACGACCCAGATCTTTCCAAGTCGGAGACTTAGTGCTTTCTGTGCGAAGACCCATTATCACTACCCATCGAACGGGTAACAAATTTCTCTCAAAGTGGGATGAACCGTATGTTGTTCAAGAAGTTTACACAAACGGTGCATACAAGATAGTCGATGGAGATGGGTTAAGAATTGGCCCCATTAATGGCAAGTT
>JAESVK010052742.1:0-15073 GCA_017140935.1 Hamamelis virginiana | reverse complement strand
TGTTGTAAGAATTACACTAGATTTAGGATTCTAGTGAATTTAGGATTATATCTTTGAGATAATTTCCAAAATTGATATTTTATCAAAATTAATCCACAATTAATTGAATCCCAATGAAATTGGAACTCTGAGTTTGATTTGGAATGAAATTCCACCCTTTGAAAGGATTTGATTTGGGATAGAATTCTCACTTTAAAAGAATTATGATTTGATAAGAATTGTGTTCCAAAAGGAATTCTAAGTTCATTGGGAATCTACTAATTGATGAATTATTTTCTAAAAAGAATTTCAAACTAATAAAAACTCTCGAATATAGAGTCTTAAATGAGATAGAATGCTAATGATAGTGTAGTTCATTACAATAGGAGAGTCCTAGGGTAATCGAACTACGTGGACTTTGATCTTTGTCAAGCAATTGATAAGGTACGTAGGCAGTCAATAGGGCGCAAGTCCAATCTTAGGTTGACTTCTAGTCTCCTAAGATCCTTAGGATTGTGTATACTTTTGTACTATATATTATTATTATTATATATTATTATTCATATTTTGTGGTTGATTAGATATGTGAAAACCCAAGTTTTTCAAACATTATTTTATTGCATTTTGCAAAAAAAAAAAAAAAAAAAACTTTGATTTATTTACAAACTTGCCATTAGGCATTTTTAAGACAAACCCCTTTCCCCTTTTCTTCATTCTCGGCAGACAAGGAGAGGGAGCCGAGAGAGAGAGCTAAGGTCGGGAGAGAGAGGAGAAGGTGGAGCGGTTCACGTGGAGTTTGACGCCGCCGATTCGTCGGATCGAGGTAGGCATGAATGTTCCTGTAGTTTCTTTCTTCTTCTTCCCCTCCCATTTTCGTTTTCCTTTAAGCCCATTTGTGGGTTTATATATGAAGCTTGTAAATATGAGGAATGGTTGGTTGGGAATGTTAGATCGGGCTACCTTGAGTATGGTTTGAAGGTTTTGGTTGAGAAAATGTGGGTATTTTGAGTATATGTAATGTTTTGGGTTTATATGGGTTTTATGCCTAAAACTTTGTGGTTTCTCAAATCGTACCGTTGGATCTTCGTTGTTTTTGTGGATTTTGGTAGAAATGGGCTCATTTGTTATAGACCTACGTTATTGTGTTTGGATTTTGAGTAAAATGTGGGAATGAAGAGTTTTTGCAGAATGAGTGTTTTGCTGCTCGTGATTCTGCGAATTTCGCTATCTCTATCGATAATTGTGGTACATCTATCGATATAAGATGCTCACTGACCTCACGATTTTTTTAGACTTCGAAATGTTCTATCGATAGCGAGGATTTGTCTATCGATAGACCTCTCTATCGATAGATAGCCTATCGATAGGTGGATCTCTTTCTGTAGAGTGCAATTGATTGGGTCATTCCTTCTTTTCTTTTTCTCTCCTATTTCGTATGATTCTTTGTAAAAGATGTGAATATATTTCTTATTTTTTCCTTTCAGATATGGGAAACCCATGGGAAGATCATTATGCATCGTAGCTTGCATTTACTTGTAAGAGTCGGTTAGAGACTTAACTTTTGAGGTAGGGATACACATATTCTTACTAATACTAATGATAGGTTTGTTTTAAAACTGAACTGTGTTGATAAACCTGAAAACCATTTATAAACCTTGATGCATAATTCCTCTTTTCTTTATATGAAATGTTATGTGGTTAGGATGTGCAAGTATGCCATGCTATTGTGATATGTTGACATAATGCCATGATTTACCTATGTTATGTTATGTGGACTATATATGTGGATATGTTTGAGACAGAGTCAGAGAATACTCCTCTGTCAGTTGTTATTATGATGATATGGATAGAGTCAGAGAATACTCCTCTATCGGATATGGGTCATGACGTTTTGGATAGAGTCAGAGAATACTCCTCTATCGGTTGTGGTTATGATGAATGGGAAAGAGTCAGAGAATACTCCTCTTTCATATGGAACATATTATAGATGAATCATGTGCATAAATGATATTTGTATTTGTGGAACTCTGATATATTACCTATGGATATTTGTATGATTCTTGAACCGCATATACATGTTGATTGTGAAACTTGAACTAATCTATTTATGCATCAATGTTATCATTGTTAGCTAAGAATAGTATTTCTACTGAGCTAGTGGAAGCTCACCCCTACTTTTATGCAGCAGATTCCCAAGATAGCGTAGCTGGTTCGTCGAGACTGAGTTCTTTTCATTTGGTGCTAGGACTGGCTGTATTCTGGGCACTGGTACAGAGGAATAGGTAGATATGTTTGTAGACTGCTACACTTGGACTATTAGTTATATAATATTCTACCTATGTGCTAGGGATATTGGCACATTATTATATACTATGGATATATTTTACTTTATGCATTTGACGTTTGGGGTCATTGCATGTTGAGCACATTTACATTTCATATTTATTATATAATTTCTTTGTTATATTCTGTGTGGAAATATGAATTAGCTTATCAGGTTGTATCCCTAATTGACACGTGTTGACCTACCCGGGAGATTCCTCAGTAGCGTCAGTTTGGGGCGTTACAAGATATCCTAGGATTGTTTTGAAAAGATTTTGATAAAGCCCAAACTTAATTAGGAGACCTTTAATTAGGGCGAGGTGGGTGCCTACAAGGAGTTCCTTGGAACCTTCCCACTTCGTAACCTAGCCCCCGTATCCAACTTCGATTCAAAGACCATGCTTTTCCAAAATATGGGGTCAATGTTTTCTTGAAAATAAAACTTTTTTTTTGTGGTTTCCTTGTTCCCTAAAAATAAGGTGGCGACTCCTAGTTTTTTACAAACTCTTATCATTTTTTAAAAATCCAATCTTGAGTGGATAATAGAGAAGGATAAATGTGGATAATAGAGAAGGATAAATCGAGACGGATATACATCATCCACAATCCACTCAAGAAAACACCCCCAAAAGTGAACGAGAGGCCTCCCGATCTAGGTTGGCTGGTTCACAGTATCCTAGAAGGTTTTCGATGAAATGATTCAATTTTAAAATGT
The DNA here is from genome assembly GCA_017140935.1 of Hamamelis virginiana. Taxonomy (NCBI): domain Eukaryota; kingdom Viridiplantae; phylum Streptophyta; class Magnoliopsida; order Saxifragales; family Hamamelidaceae; genus Hamamelis; species Hamamelis virginiana. Next base: position 12,057 of record JAESVK010052742.1, on the reverse strand, counting down.
TATTTCTTGTCTTTCGCTGCGAATCCTTGTTGTTCATCGACATCCTTTCAGTGGTATCAGAGCCAAATCAAGCATAATAATATGTATGATGATGGCAATCAATGGCAAAATTAATTAAAATCAAGTTTGTATGGTTTTAGAAACCACTATAGAAATTCGGCCATGGAGGCTTGCCTCCTTGTTTTCATTGTTTTGTTTTATTTTAAATGGCAACTAGGGTTTTGGGAAAACCCTAGAGGATTTCGGCAACATGGGGGCTGCCTCTATAAGGTTCGGCCATATGGGGATAAACCTCTTTGGTGTTTGAGATTAAAAGGTTTGATAAAAACCTTAAAAAGTTTAGGGTTTTCTCTCTCATTCTCTCTCAAATTTTTGAACCACATAGGGGATTGTTCCTTATTGATTTTATGATTGGGGTTTGTTCCCTTTGATGCAAGGAAGCTATTGATGTGATCAAATCCTCCATTGAAGGTGTGACTCTCTCTATCTCTCTTCCCTCTCCAATTCGGCCTCCATGGGTTCTTAAACCCTAACTAGGTTCTTTTAAGTTTATATTTTTTATTTGGGTTATGATAACCCTATAATCAATAGTAATGTATGAATCTTGAAGTTTTGAAACCCTAAGCATGTTTAGATCATGTTCTTGTTTTTGAGAAAAATATGAACAAGGCTTGTTTTTGTGAAAAACAAATTTTTGATGGCATTGGGGTTCACGGCCATGGGGTTTACACCCCTTGTGTGATTCGGCCATGAGGGTTTCTCACCCTCTAGGTCATGGCTTCATGGGTTTTAGAAATTCTAATGTATATTGCATGTTCTTGAATGATTTAAAATATGTTTTATAATTGTTTCATGTGGCATGCTATAGTGTGATTTAAAATTGTTTAAATTCAAAGCTTTAATGGAGTTCTTGTTAAGTTGTAACAATGGACTTTTAGGTTTCTTCAAAAACCCTAATTGGATGGATGAAGGTGGCTGCAAAATGATTTAGGTAACCCTAAATTATAATTGGGAATTTCTTGTTTTGAAATTAGTAACTATAATTGTCAAACAGAGAAATCTCTAGTTTCCTATTTTGAATTTTTCAAATTTTAGGACAGTTTCATATTTGTTATTGATTCTTTCTTATTTTGGATTATTTCAATCTAGGATTTTCGGCAACTAAATTTAGGTTTGTAAGAAACCCTAAAAGATGGATTAGGTAAGGTTCCTAACCCTAACCCTAACCCTAACCCTAGCTAGTTCTATCTCTCTCTCACGGCCACATTGGTTTGAGAACCCTAATGGCCTTGTTTTTATTTTATTTTATGTACCTTGTGTTCTTCATATATTTTATAATTGGTTTATGATGTTTTCAAAATAATTTTATTACTTTTGAAAATTAAAAATGAAGAACAAAGAAGGTTTGATAAAAATTGTTTTATAAAAACATTTTTGGTGTTCTTGAGAGATTGAATGATTCATGTGATGAATTGATGTTTTTAATTTGTTAAAAACATGTAGGGATGTTGCCTAATGATGTATAAATATGTTAAAAACGTTTTGGCATGTTTGTATATTGGAGGAATTAATTTTAAAAACGTTTTAAGATTATTTCTGGGTTGCTGTTTTTCTGGACAGCAACCACATAGCTTTTGTAAATTCTAAGAAAAATACTTTCTGGGATTTTTGAAGCTTTCCACCCATCGACTTCATTAATATTAGGTCTTAACAAAGTCTAGGAAGAGTTCCCATGATTTTTAATGACCTAGAATAGCCACACTAGAATTTTTGTGATTAAGAGTCAAATCTGGAAAATCTGACTCTCTAATGCAAAATGCCTCTAATTGATACCAAACGTTGGAATCAAGTTATGAGACCCCTGCCATTGGAAAGAGGATTGAAAAATCTAGTGAAATGAAGTGCTCCCATGACTTAGTTCACTCTAGGTTAAGCCCTATAAAGTCATTTGTGAAGAATTCCTTGAATCTGTCATGGTTCGGAGTTCATGTCACAAATTGCTTTAAAGTGATACCAAACGTTGGAATCACTAATTGAGACCTATGCCATTTGAAAGAGGACTGAAATCCTTGTGAAATAGAGTATTCTCACATTTTAAAAAATTGTTTTAATATAGGAAAGATTGGTCCCAAAACAGTAGCTGAATTCTGAAATTTCTATTGAAAAATGGAAATTGTTTCTTTCTTTGAATTTTTATTTTGAGTTATTATTTATTCCACCTTTGTAGGTTGATAGTGATTAATATACTGAGCTTATTAAAGTGTTAATAGCATGGTAGGAATTGAGAGAATAATTTCTCAAATTGAATTCATTATATTTAAAACCCTAATAGTGTCTTTTAGGAGTTTTATTTATTTTAAAGATAGGAACTTATATTTATCATATGTGATATGATGGTATTCTTTTAATACGATTAAAAGGACTTGGTTTATTATTATAGGATAATAATAATAATGAGATTATTATTGTTATAAGATAATAATAAGAACATGACTTTAATTAATTATATTCCAATTACCATCATTGCCTTTGCCTTATATAGTTTTATTTATGCAATGTGATTGTTTGTTAATGGATGATTATGGACTTAAGACCAATTAAAATGAGTTGTGATTGGCCGCATGTGATGTGATAGGTTTATTTGAATGGGTTGTATTTAAATTTATTTAAATTTGGTGATGTAATTAATTGGGGCTTGCATGCCTCTTTCCCTCTCTCTACATTTGTAATCCCCTTCTCCTTAATCCCTTTCTTGTTATTAAATTGTAATATTCGATTCAAAGATGGTTAAGGTGGAGTCAAGGAACTTGGTGGAGTCATGTACGAGAGGAAAGCAAGGACTTTAAAATGACTTGGCATGGACATCGAGATCTTATAGGAATATTTATTTGTCACTATGTAATAGTTGCATAGATTTAATTACGATCACCCAACCTTCCTTTTAGACCTAGGGTTCATCTTTTATGGCTCAAAGTATGAACCCACCCTTAAAAGTCCATAATCAATCCTAGGCCCATTTATATATGTGATGTATGCTAGTAAGGGCCTAGACCTAATTTATTATATGTTCGAAATGAATCCACCCTATTCTCTAGGAGGACAGTGGGAGGATAATTGAGAACTAATAATAAAAGTGGGTCTAAACTACTTTATATATATATATATGATGATATATATTTGTGATGCATGTGATGTATGGATGTTTATAAAAATGAGACCTTTTTACAAAACCCCTAATTCTACATAAAAGTAAGTTGTAAGGAAGAGGCCTTGGGCTTTATCCTAGCCTCCTACCATTACAAGAAAGGTGAATCTTTATGATGGATGTGTTTGGCTGCAGATACGTGGGAACACTTTCATTATGAAGGTTCAAACCAGCTTGTTACATATTGGATATCATGAGGTACGATAATGGGGCTTACCAAGAAACTATTATGTGAGGGATACCACATTCAATTGACCATACTCGTGTGAATGGTAGGTGTAACTTAACTAAAATGTACTATCCAAAAAACTATTATGTGAGGGTACTATAATTTTAGAGGCTAAAGGATGATTGGAACTTGCTTAGGTGAAGCATTAGGATAAAGAGTTATCCACTCATTAAGGGTTAGTATCGAAGAAACTAACATGTGAGGTTACTAATTCTTAATGGGACCCCAATCCCTGATATGGAAATACAATCTTTTGAAATTCCCAAGTTTCATCTTAGAGTATATGGGATTTGAACAAAATAGTGGGAGGTAACATAAAAATTAAAGACCAAAAGTTTTTATGTTTTATTAATATGAAATTTATATTTATTTTCTGTTGTAGATGGCACCTTTAAACCTTCTCTCTCGTATTCTTGATGACAACCATTTGACTGGTCCAAACTTTAATGACTGGATTAGAAATCTGAAAATTGTTTTGGCCACTGATAAAATTGACTATATCATTAAGTCTCCATGCCCTAATGCTCTACCTGAAGGGGCATCAGAAGAGGAACGAGACACTTACAACAAGTGGCTCGAGGATGATGTGCAAGTGAGATGCTATATCATGGCATTGATGACCAATGAGCTCCAAAGGCAACATGAGGTCATAGATAGCTCACATGCAATCATCAACCATCTTAAGGAGCTGTATGAGTCACAGAATACGGTTGTAAGGTACAACACTGTTGGTGAGCTCTTTGCATGTAAGATGGTAGAGGGAACATCTGTTAATGAGCATTGCCTGAAGATGATCCGGAATATCCATGCCCTTCATGATCTAGGTGTGGATATCTCTTCTGAGATGGGGACTGATATTCTACTTCACTCTCTTCCTACAAGTTACAAACCGTTTATCATGAACTTTTACATGTCTGATGTGAATGATAAAGTCTCTTTGACTGATCTGATGAACATGTTGACAACTGCTGAGGAGACATTGAAAAAGGACTCCAAAGGAAGTGCTTTGGTTATTGATGGGGCCTCAACTTCTAAATCCAAGCCCAAGGGCAAGGGTAAGAAGAAGAATAAACCCAATCTTAAACCTAAAAGAGGTGTGAAGAAGAAAGACTCAAAGCGAAAGTGTTTCCATTGCGGCAAAACAGGTCATTGGAGGAGGAATTGCAAGGAGTACCTCGCCTCTTTTGAAGAATTGTTCTTCTAGTGGTACGTCTTGTTATTTATTCATTTACTAATTACGAATTAGTATTCTGCTTATGGTATACGATACCTAATTGTGTTTTATTGTACAATGTGATTGTATGTAGGAGACAAAGGGAAGCAGAAGGTCGAGTGAACATCGAGCTAGCTTTGTTTGGAAAGGATCAAAGTTTTGGTGCCTTTGACATTGAAGCTTGATTCTTGACTTATTTATTTAAGAATTTTAAGAACTCTTTTATTATTGCCAGATGTAATAATTACTTCTTTTGAAGTTTTACTTAGTTTTGAATAATATGTTTTGAAACAATTTATCTTTAATATTGGATATTTTAGATCTATTCTGGCAATTATCTTAAAGTTTTTAATTCTTTATGAATGCTACGAATAAATGCACATAATAGTGTATATGGAGATTAAAGGGATAATACATAGGATGTATAAACCCTAACTTTTAGTTTGATTATACTTCATATGTAATAGATATTTGAAACGTTCAAATGATTAATATGAAGTAAAACTAAAAGATAAATATTGAGAATATTTGGTTGAATCTCAAATCACTATAAGACCTTAAAAATGTTAAACAATAAAATTTAAAGATTATTTGATAATATGGGATATTTCAAACAAACTTTAAAAGTGAGTTTTCTCAAATAAAGAGTTATTAGTGAAAGAATACGCCATGGGAACGCAGCGGAAAGTAAACAAAAAAAAATTTCCCATTGTATTCATCCAAGAATCGAACTCAAAATATAAAACGAATCTAAACAATTAAACAATACATGAATAAAAGCTTACTTGATATTCCTTTGATGGTTGTCTTCGCTAAACTTCAAGCCCCAAACGTATGGTAGCCTCCAATGAAGTCCACACAAGCCTAAGACTTCTTGAACTACTTGATCTCCACAACTCTTGAAGAGAATGCAAGCTTGAGAGGGAGAGAGAGAGAGTGGCAGCAATGAGAGAGAGTGGGGCTCTCTTGAAGTGGATTATGAAACCCTAGGCCTATCCCTCTTATTTATAGACTCTCTCATCTTTTAATGATGTTTGGTTACTAGTGCTAGCATGACCAAACACCATATTAGAATAGGTTTATCCTAGTTTGGTGTATCCTTAATCCTTTTAATTATTAACCCTTAATAATAAGGATTAAACTCATACACAAATTAGAATATCCCCTCTCACAAATTCAAGAAGATCCCTTAAGCTTTAATGTGTGCAACCCATTGGGTTCACCCCAACCTAGTAGTGGCTCGGGAACATCGTATGTTTCCCAAAATAGAAACTTTCTATTTTTGGTTCAATTGAAACTATTCCAATTTTGCCCTCAATGATAACACTTATCATTAAGCCTACACTAGTCATGAGTAACATCTAGCAACATATCATGACGTGCCCTAGGTTTGGGTGAATATACGAATATAAATGAACCCTTCGTGTAATAGATAATCATTCACCAAATAATGTCACGATTAAGTTATTTGGGTATGTGTTTGCACCATAATTTAGCTTACTTTTATCGCATTTTCCCTTCGTTTTTGCTTACACTTGAGCCATATTACCTGTAAAGTGGTGCGTTTGACTCTTTCTTTAGTTTTGAGCCTTTACAGGTTTTATGAAGCTATTTCCATCTTTTTGAGGTGTTTGATGGAGTTTGATGGTGACCACTCGGTAAATGAGGCTTGTGAGCGTGCTTTCATACTCATTTGGCATGCATGTTTGAAGCAATCCGCCCCAAAGCTTTCCTCAAGTGATTCTCAGTCCCAAATCAGTGCAAGGAAGCTCCAAGCACTCCTCGCATGGTTTTCAGTAGTCACATGGCCTTCCGGTTGAAGCGAGGAGGCTTTTATCGCCATTTGGAGTCATTTCAGTATGCAGCAGAGGGGGGGTACCGGTACCCATATAGGGGGTACCGGTACCCATGATGCAGAAAGTAAAGGTACCGGTACCCATTAAGGGGGTACCGGTACCCTCAGTCGGGAAACAGCCCGGATTGATTGTAATTTGTCTCTTTTGCTAGGGTATGTTCGTCTTTTGATCCCCATGTCTGATGCCCTTTTGGGGGGGGTATATAATGCACATTTGCAGCTGTTAGAAGGGGTTCTCACTTAGTTTTAGGGTTAGCTTAGTGTAACTTAGGGTTTTCTCTTAGTTTTCTAGGTTTTCTTGCATTTTCCACTTAGTATAGCTTAGTTTCTTGTTTGTTCTTGTAGCCAATCACTTGTAAACCTTAGTCTTGGTCTTTTAATCTGTAGTTTTACTTTCAAACTTGGTTTATTTGGTTATACATCAATCTATAGCATTTATTTCCATCTCTTTTGCATTTATGGTTATTGTTCTTGCATTTATTGTTGATAACTTAGCTTTAATGGAGTTCTAAACCTCCAAGATAGGATTCGAACGGTGGAAACTCACCACCAACAAAGGTAACAACACTCTCTCATATCTTTGTGCTTAAATGGAAGTTGTATGATGATAAATACTCACTACTCTCTCCTAAATGCTTAGTTTGGCATCTTCTTGACAATGTGTGAACAAGTGATTCTTGGTACACATTGTGCTTGAACTTATATGCAATCTAAGTGTTTGTTAAAAAGCCCAAGTGAGCATTTACTATCATTCTTCTATCCTTCTTTGTTATAAAAGCTTTTAAAGTTAAATCATCCATCAAAGACCATTCTCCAATGGATCCAAGATGAGTCTATCAATGAGAGATGCTTGTTACCTAGTTGTGGATGAGTGGAAACCTTAGAATCCTATCACTTGCTTTATTTGTGTTAATTATCAATATCAATCGGTTACCAAACCAAATCAATTACAAACCCCCATGATTTTACATTCTCTTGCACATTCTTTGGATTTCAAGACCTAAGGATCTTTTCTAGTCCCCACTCCCTGTGGAAATGACCTGTGGATTCCCATAGTTTTATTATGCTTGGCGATATTGAGTTCCTATGCTTGGGACGTAATTGAGCACACCGCAAATTGACAAGCATTTTTGGCGCCGTTGCCGGGGAGTGGCGTGTACCTTGAAGTGATCCAAGGAAGAGCTAGTGGTAATTCGCAATTGCATTGCGAATCCGATAAGTTTTTCCTAACTTATAGTGTAAAGAAATTCTTTGTAGTGTAAATTTGTTGTGAACATTTGTTGCATGTCGGCGTGGACTCGTGGAGAGGGAAACCGACTTGTAAGAAATTGGCCACAACAAGAACCCGAAAATCCAAACTTGAGACCTAACTTGGCTCAACCATCCTCTCCTTCAATAGAGCACAACCAAAATCAACATTTTCAAAGAAATGCAAATGATCAAGACTTTCCAAATGAGCCTCAAGGGCGAAGGGATGATGTCATTCCGCCTGCAACCCCTGCACCTGGTGGGGGAAATTTAAATCAAAATTTTCAACAAAACATGAATCAAAATGAGCAGCAGAATAGACAGCCCGACATCCCTATGGTGAATTTGGGAAGAACTTTGAGGGAGATCTTTAACCCTCATAGAACCACCACACCATCTTGTATAATCCCATCTCTAGAGGCTAGTCGCTTTGTCCTAAAACCTGAAATGATTCGACTATTGCCTGAATTTCATGGCTTTGATTCTGAAAGGTCATATTCTTTCATGAGGGATTTTACAGATGTGTGTAGTGCGTTCTTGTCAACGGGGTCACCTATTGACATCATTTGCATTACTCTTTTTCCATTTTCTCTAAAAGACAAGGCAAAAATATGGTTTCATACTTTAACTCCTAATTCCATCCGCACTTGGGAACAACTGCAAAAGATTTTCTTGGAAAAATTCTTCCCACCCGCTAGAACCAACATGTTGATGCGCATGATCCAAAATTTCACTGAGGAACCTAATGAGGCATTCGCTGGTGCTTGGGAAAGGTACAAGGATTTGATAAATGCAATCCCCCATCATGGACTAGACGTAGGTCAACTTGTAGGGTATTTCTACCATGGTTTGACCCGTGAAACTAAGCAATTCCTCCAAATGATGAGTGGTGGGGAACTTTTTGAGAAATCCCCCGAGCAAGCAATCCCATACTTTGATAGGTTGTCAGAGAGTGCGCGCAACTGGGAGGTTAACACAACTCCCGATGTTGCAAAGAGAGCTAGCAACCCAAGTAGTGGTGGAAAGTTCCAACTTAAGGAACATGATGACCTTCAAGCCAAGGTGGCAAGTTTGACTAGGAAGTTAGAGGCCCTAGAAATGCAGAAAGTCAACGAGGTTACTGCGGTGCCTGTGGTGCCAAATGTACCTCCTACACCTGTTGTGCCTAGGGTAGAGGAACCATGCCTCATTTGTGAGGATCCGGTGCATTCCACTAGAGATTGTCCTACTCTTCTTACTGTTGTGACACCAAATTGTGCATTCCTTATACTCTTTTCCCCTCTTTTTGTTGTCTTTTTACTTACATAATTGATAGGATTAGATGCCTTTTATGTTTTCTATTGTTTTTGTCTCTTGCAGGTCAAATGACCCTTTTTCTCGCCTTTTATGCATTGTTGGAAGCCAAATGGAAGCCATGAGATCAATTCAAATGACTTTAAGCTCTACTTGTTCATGCATTGGTGAATGGAAGTGATGGTTGCAAGTTTTTGACCACTTTTTGGCTTGGAAATGGAATGTGGCATTTTGAAGAATTCATTACCGGTAATAGAAATCGCATTACCGGTAATAGAAATCGCATTACCGGTAATGGCTTGAAGATTTCAGCAGTTGCAAAATACAGTGGAGTTTATTACCGGTAATAGAAATCGCATTACCGGTAATGATCTGAAGGAATCAGCCTGCGAAAGAGTTTATTACCGGTAATAGAAATCGCATTACCGGTAATAGTTTGAAGAGTTCAGAAATCGCAAGATGCAGTAGAGTTTATTACCGGTAATAGAAATCACATTACCGGTAATGGTTTGAGAATCAGCCTGCGAAATAGTTTATTACCGGTAATAGGTTTTCCATTACCGGTAATAGCATCCGACCTTTTTGTAATTTCTTGTAATTTGTTATTTTAGCTTGGGGCATTTTGGGCTTTTCATTCCTCTTTTCTTGTAACCTTAGAGGGGGGTATTTAAGGCTCAATGCTCAGCTGAACAAGGGGTCCTCACTTAGTTTTTAGGTTTTACTTAGTTTAGCTTAGGGTTTCTCATATTTTCTAGGGTTTTATGCTTTTTCTCCATAGTTTAGCTTAGATTTCACTTAGTTGTTGTTGTTGATCATTTGTAAACGGTAGTTTGTTTCTTTAATCTTGTTATTTAGTGTTTAAACTTTGGTTCTTTGTCTTTTAAGTAATCAATAGCATTTACTTCCATCTCTTTTGCATTTATGGTCATTGTTCTTGCATTTATTGTTGATAACTTAGCTTCAATGGAGTTCTAAACCTCCAAGATAGGATTCAAACGGTGGAAACTCACCACCAACAAAGGTAACAACACTCTCTCATCTCTTTGTGCTTAAATGGAAGTTGTATGATGATAAATACCCACTACTCTCTCTTAAATGCTTAGTTTGGCATCTTCTTGACAATGTGTGAACAAGTGATTCTTGGTACACATTGTGCTTGAACTTATATGCACTCTAAGTGTTTGTTAAAAAGCCCAAGTGAGCATTTACTATCATTCTTCTATCCTTCTTTGTTATAAAAGCTTTTAAAAGTTAAATCATCCATCAAAGACCATTCTTCAATGGATCCAAGATGAGTTTACCAATGAGAGATGCTTGTTACCTAGTTGTGGGTGAGTGGAAACCTTAGAATCCTATCACTTGCTTTATTTGTGTTAATTATCAATATCAATCGGTTACCAAACCAAATCAATCTCAAAACCCCCATGATTTTACAATTTCTTGCACATTCTTTGGATTTCAAGACCTAAGGATCCTTTTAGAGCCCCACTCTCTGTGGATATGACCGTGGGTTCTCCCATGTTATTATGCTTGGCGATATTTGAATTCCTACGCTTGGGAATTAATTGAGCACACCGAATTGACGCAAGCACCTACCATTAAAAAAGCGGTCCAAGAGCAAGTCCATGCTTTGAACCCCCCTAGAAAGCCTTTCAATCCGTATTCTGACACTTATAATTCGGGGTGGGGGAAGCATCCAAACTTTAGTTGGAAAAATGATGGGGTGAATGCTTCATCAAATCAAGGTAATGCTCAAGCCCATCAAGGTTACTCTAACCAAGGGCAAGGTTCCAATTTTCAAAACCAAGGATATCACTTTCAAAATCCAAATCCAAGTTTTTCAAATCAAGCCCCTACTTTTCAAAATCAAGGGTCACAAGGATTTTTTGCGAATCCTAACCAGGGCTTTCCCCCTTTTTCTCATGTAAATCAAAATCATCAATCATACCAACCACCCCATAAAAGAAATTTGGAGGATATTGTAGCCCAATTTGTCCAATCTCAACAAACAATGAACAATGAATTTCGAAAGGCTATTAGTGACGTGAAGTCTCAACTCACTAAATTGACATCTTCTATGCGGAGTTCTCAACAAGAAAAAGGGAAATTTGCCTCTCAACCCATTCAAAACCCCCAAGGTCAAAATAGTGTTGGGACTTCAAGTCAAAATGATGGGACTTTTGAGCAATGCAAGGCTATCTCCACTCTTCGAAGTGGTAAAATCATTGACAAAACCATCCATCCCAAAGATCTTCCAAAAGAGATTTCAAAAGATTTACAAAATGAATCAAAAAGGGATGATGATGTGATTGATGAGCCCAATGTCCCTAAAGCCGATGTTGTTGATGTGGATTTGGATAAAGACAAAGCTAATCATGTTCCCTCCGCTCCATATCCCCATAGGTTGAGAATCCCAAAGAAATTGAACAACCATGCTGAAATTTTTGAGCTTTTTAAACAGGTTAAGGTGAACATTCCCTTGTTGGATGCCATCAAACAAATTCCCTCATATGCCAAATTTTTGAAAGACTTGTGTACAGTGAAGAGGAAGTTAGGTGTCCACAATGATGCATTCATGACTGAACAATCCACCTCTCTTATTAGGAATAACTTGCCCCCAAAATACAAAGACCCAGGAAGCCCAACCATTTCCATAGTGGTAGGTAACTCCAAGTTGGGACGTGCTTTAGTGGATTTGGGAGCTAGTGTGAACTTGTTGCCATACTCGGTGTATGTTGAGCTAGGGCTAGGAGACTTAGAGCCTACTACCATTACCCTTCAACTAGCAGACCGTAGTGTGAAGATTCCTCGAGGTATTGTGAAGGATGTTCTGGTACAAGTGGATAAGTTCTATTTCCCTGTAGACTTTGTTGTTCTAGATACTCAACCTGTGGTGAGTCAAGGGAGCCAATTCCCAGTGATTCTTGGCAGGCCTTTCTTGGCCACTGCTAATGCCATTATACATTGTCGGGGTGGGTTGATGACGTTGTCTTTCGGCAACATGACTGTGAACC